>CM076575.1:365626706-365912584 GCA_034641835.2 Pinus albicaulis
TGTAAACTGTCGCACTTCCAGTGAAATGTGGTTCGACGTTTTTGACGTCGTTCTTCCGACGCTCATAAACCATCGCAGTTCCGACTAAACGTGGTCCGACGTTTTGGCGTCGCTCTTCCGACGCTTATAAACTGTCGCAATTCCGACTAAACGTGGTCCGACGTTTTGGACGTCACTCTTCCGACGTCTGGAAGATGTCGTAATTCCGACGATATGTGGTCCGACGTTTGGAACGTCTCTCTTCCGACGTTTTCATACTGTCTCTCTTCCAACGTTGCTAGGTTGTCGCAGTTCCGACGTCTACAAGGCGTTGGTAGACCGGCGGAGGGTTCAATTTTTAAAAAAAAAATTAAAATTTTAAAAGACGAGAAACGTTGTTTTGAAGATATTATATGAAGTAAAACAGTCCATGAAAGTGAAATAGAAGTATGTAGAATAGTAAAGCAACAGATAGAGTACCGACGTCCATTGTTCCAAATACAAATTAAAGTACCCAAAACCCTACAACAGTGAAGTAAAACAGTCCATGAAAGTGAAGATATTATATGAAGTAAAACAGTCCATGAAAGAGAAGATATTATATGAAGTAAAACAGTCCATGAAAGTGAAATAGCAGTATGTAGAATAGTAAAGCAACAGATAGAGTACCGACGTCCATTGTTCCAAATACAAATTAAAGTACCCAAAACCCTGCAACAGTGAAGTAAAACAGTCCATGAAAGTGAAATAGCAGTATGTAGAATAGTAAAGCAACAGATAGAGTACCGACGTCCATTGTTCCAAATACAAATTAAAGTACCCAAAACCCTACAACAAGAAGTAAAACCGTCCATGAAAGTGAAGATATTATATGAAGTAAAACAGTCCATGAAAGTGAAATAGCAGTATGTAGAATAGTAAAGCAACAGATAGAGTACCGACGTCCATTGTTCCAAATACAAATTAAAGTACCCAAGACCCTACAACAGTGAAGTAAAATAGTCCATGAAAGTGAAATAGCAGTATATGAAGTAAAACAGTCCATGAAAGTGAAATAGCAGTATGTAGAATAGTAAAGCAACAGATAGAGTACCGACGTCCATTGTTCCAAATACAAATTAAAGTACCCAAAACCCTGCAACAGAGAAAAAAGCTAATCATAATCATGTGAGGAGTGTGATATGTCCAAAATATAAAAAGACCATCAGACCATATCAATAAACCAGCAACATAGACCAGCATCGCTAGTTTTGAAGGCAGAGTGATAAACATTAATCTTTTTTTTTTTCACAAGAGAAAAAACGATGTTTTGAATATATTATATGAAGTAAAACAGTCCATGAAATCATTACATTTTCACATCTGAAGATTGGAACACAAATATACATCCAGAAAAGTGGAAGTCCCACCCCAGACAGTGATAGAAAAATACCCCATGTCACATACAGGGACTTGATATAAAACCCAGTAACGGTCCACATGGAGATTATCGACAATCCGAGAAAGCATCCAAATATGCCCGAGGCATCTATAAGAAAGTGAAATAGCAGTATGTAGAATAGTAAAGCAACAGATAGAGCACCGACGTCCATTGTTCCAAATACAAATTAAAGTACCCAAAATCCTTGAAAAGAGAAAAACGCTAATCATGTGAGTGTGATATGTCCAAAATATAAAAAGACCATCAGACCATATCAATAAACCAGCAACATAGACCAGCATCGCTAGTTTTGAAGGCAGAGTGATAAACATTAATCATTTTTTTTTTCACAAGAGAAAAAATGATGTTTTCAATATATTGTATGAAGTAAAACAGTCCATGAAGTCATTACATTTTCACATCTTAAGATTGGAACCCAAATATCCATCCAGAAAAGTGGAAGTCCCACCCAGACAATGATAGAAAAATACCCCATGTCACATACAGCGACTTGATATAAAACCCAGTAACGGTCCACATGGAGATTATCGACAATCTGAGAAAGCATCCAAATATGCCCAAGGCATCTATAAGAAAGTGAAATAGCAGTATGTAGAATAGTAAAACAACAGATAGAGTACCGATGTCCATTGTTCCAAATACAAATTAAAGTACCTAAAATCCTTGAACAGAGAAAAATGCTAATCATGTGAGGAGTGTGATATGTCCAAAATATAAAAAGACCATCAGACCATATCAATAAACCAGCAACATAGACCAGCATCGCTAGTTTTGAAGGCATAATGATAAACATTAATCATTTTTTTTCAGAAGAGAAAAAACGCTATTTTGAATATATTATATGAAGTAAAACAGTCCATGAAGTCATTACATTTTCACATCTGAAGATTGGAACCCGAATATCCATCCAGAAAAGTGGAAGTCCCACCCCATACAATGATAGAAAAATACCCCATGTCACATACAGGGACATGATATAAAATCCAGTAACGGTCCACATGGAGATTATCGACAATCTGAGAAAGCATTCAAATATGCCCGAGGCATCTATAAGAAAGTGAAATAGTAGTATGTAGAACAGTAAAGCAACAGATAGAGTACCTACGTCCATTGTTCCAAATACAAATTAAAGTACCCAAAATCCTTGAACAGATCAAGAAAAACGCTAATCATGTGAGAATTCAAAGTAAAGTTAATCTATTAACATTGCGAATAAAATTACACCGAAGTCAAAAACATTGCCTGGCCATACTCATGGCAAATTTGTCATCAAAAAATCAAAAAATTAAGAAGATTGCCCTCATACGGGGAAACCAGTCTTGAACGTTTAATTTACAGAATTCAAAAATATTACTTAAAGGTCCAGCACAGTAAAATAAACTAAAAGCAGCCCAATTAACCGGGCCTGCTAAGCAAGAAAAACAAATTAACCAAACTAATCCTCCGCTGGTTCCTCCACGATTCGGCACCATCCTTCGGAAGGTCCAGGATCGCTAGGTGCTACCTCCACATGCATGCCACGGCTCCCCTCCTGAAGGCCCGAATGCCGGCCGGCTTTTTCCGAGCTCAGACCCGCCTACGTGCATCTTCATTGGGCTCTCCTCATAAGGACCATGATAATACCAGATTCACAAGGTTGAGAGCAATCAAAGGAAAATTGCGCAGTGCACGTCGTGGGAGAAGGTGAACTAGCGGTGGGGAAGCCAAGAGCAGGGGAATCCATACGGTGGCCAGATGCTACAAGCCGACCCCGCCCACTCCTAGTATTTGGATATCGACCTAAGTAATAATCACTGGACTGGCCGGAAGTCATCTCTGTTGAGGTGCTGGAGGGAGCGCGCCGGGATTGACCTCTAGTGCTCCCCCTCCGGCAACGCATCCCATGACGCACGCGAGGCATGGGTGCAATCTCAGGCGCAGTGGGCACAAGAGACGAAGAAGCAGAATTCCAATTAACAGAGGAAGACAGACAGAGACAGAATCGAGAGAAATGGAAATATGCAGCAAAGTCTAGGCAGAAGTTCCGCTGGCCACTTCTCCTTATCGTCAAGGCCATCAGACAGCAGTAATCCAAAAGAACCGAATGTCAAAACCATGAAGTTAAACGCTACTTTTTTATGTTTCAATTCGGTCGCAATGCAATCAGCGATCGCGCCTCATTATAATGAATCTCTGATCATTAATAATGAGAGCCGAAGGCCTGATCAAATTGGAGCGTGCGGAATCGCTCAGAGGAGTGGAGGTCCGATCTTGAACAGTGTTAAAAATTAATTAATGTAGATTTGATGTGAAAACTTAATTGAACAGCGTTAAATGTTAATGCGAATGATATGAAATCGCCATATCCATGTCCCATCACCTTAAACGCTATCGAATGCACCCGCAGCCGGGAGCAGGGCAAGTTTTTATTGAGGACACGTGGCAAAAATTGATTGGAGCGGATCTTTGTTTGGGCCGCTCGCGCAGTGGAAATCCGGACCCGTAAAATATTAGGCTTACTTACAGAAATTCTGCTACACACAAATCGCTTATCGCCACAGTGCTATTTTGGAACGCGAATTTGGTTTGATTTATGGTTTATCGCCGTTTGAAGTCCGGCGGGCTCGACTTTTGAACAATTTTCTTCTAAAATTTGTGTTGGTTTTCTTTGATAATACACATATTAAAATCCCGCTTAATAAAGAGACAAAATTGTTGTGCTTTCGGAACCTGACCCGAGGATTGGACATGAGTTAACAAACAAAAGGATAGGGGAACCAGACATACACCCGTGGTCAAGCCCTCTACCAAAACACGAAAGGAATCAAGGTGCGAAGTTGCTCTATATCGTGACCGCTTGAGTAGGTATTTATTTCTATTCTCATAGCCGTATTCCATAGGAATGCTATTGACATAAGTGACCCCGGAAAACAACCGTTTAACCCACGCCATCGCACGTTAAAGCCCGACGTTGAAAGCCGAGCGAAATTGCCAAGAGTCGTTGATTTGGAGAAGGGCCATCGGACGGTGGTCGCACGTTGAACTTGCCCGGAGGTTAACTAAGGTGTGCGGAGGATAGCCAGGTACGATACGAGTGTTTGATTGGTTATTGATATATATAGGTGGGGCCGGAGTATAATGAAATTGTTTAATTAAACGATTGGCGGATAATTAGTATAAGTCTGGAGCGTGATTGTTGTAAGGCTGGGTGGTGAAATATAGAGCCGAAAGTTCATTACAAGTTATTTATTTAAAAAGAAACGTGGAGTATAAATACAAAGTGTTGAAAGCTAAACATTGGTTATAAGGATTGGAGATAATATAAAGTCGGGAATATAAATTAAAGTCCAACCATTGTGGATAGTATTTATTTATCAAATTCTACGAATTTGATAAATAAACCCGAAGAAAGAAGAAGTCAATTAAGACTCAGGCTGGAGGAAAAGAACGGGGTACACCAAGGGAAAATGCTGACACATCGATTGTAGACACACCAGCTCTCCTTGGGGGTCCAATTTCAGTTTTTTTGCGTCACACGATGATCTCTCTTCTCTGGCATTTACTTGTATTGAAGATCACTATTCTAGGAATAAGGAGTTATTTTTTCCAAAAATAACCCTAGCCAAACATTGACAATGCATCAAGGATATCTTTCTATGCTTCATAAGCACATTTGTTCTACTTCTAAATCATGTCTTGGAAGTGTTTGTTGTGCTGGAAATTATTCACCAGTTGGTTTCATACCAAAGTCTTTTTCACATTTTCAGCATCCAATACATGAAAAAGATAATGGTTTAAAACAACCTAAATATTTAAAATTTTGCAAGAATTGTCTGGCACACTTTGAATATAAATTTTGAAGTCAAGTGCATGATGCTGTATAGGATCAAGTGTCATTTTGAATACCAAATGTTTCACAAAAACTTCTCAACATGCTACCCTGCAGTAAGGATTAAATGACAATATTGCATCAACTATTTCCATAATAAAAGTGCACCTCGGCCATAAGACTAAACAACTAAAAATGTTGTAGATCTAACAAGACCACACAATCAAATGTATTCCACAAGGCCAATACTGTATGAAAAATGAAAAGGAGTTTGCAACCAAAAAATACCTTAGGCAACTAATTCAATTAGATACACCAAACCATCAGCAAAAAGGAAAACCAGCCTACTCAAAAGGCAAGCGTTTACCTCCTTTGATAAAATTTTGAGTTCCGAAACAAGGGCCTTTATTGTCTTGTCAATGCCCCTAGTAATTTGAATGGGGTTTGCACCTGCTGCAACAACCTAAACAAAAAGGTTTCATTTCAAATTATTTTCCACAAATTTAAGATACAACCATTGTCAGCTTTGTATTTCCTAACAAGCTCATAAATTTTGACAAAAGAACCAAAATTTTTTAATACCTGATAGAAATTTTTTCACTCAAAAACTATCTTAGATTCAATAAACCCAACCCAAAACTAAAAAACCAAACACCATAAGACCCTACAAAAATGAATAGATGATCTTAATCCAGTACCATCGACAAAAAGTTACCTTTACACCCTCACTTATTAAACCCTGTGCTGTTGAATTTTAACTTCAACTGCTGCAGCAGAAGGACGGATGCAGCAGCAACATTTTTTTTTGGAGGTTGCTTACATGCCATCCAGAAATTTAATTCAGCATTTAAAATTCCTGCAAGTTTTTTTTGTAGACGGCCACAGCCATATTTCTGTACAGGATTGTATTTAAACACAACAGCCAGCATTAACGCAATTCACCAACCAAAAATTAAACAAACAGAAATTTACCCGACAGTTTTGTAAATTCAAAAGGAGGACACGTGGAGCATTAATATTGGATCGCATGAAATTGAAGGGAATCTGAAAACCTGAAAACCGGACCCGAATTTTTTATAGGGTACATTGGATTGAGAATTCGAGTTAAAATTAGGCAGACGTCAGCATCCCATTTTGGAACGCGAATTTGGTTTGAAATTCAATCTATTCAGACTTTTGAAGTCCGACGTAAAGGGTTCTTTAATGTTTTGATAGTTTAATATATACATATGTTTTAAACATATGTTATATATATATCATATGCGAAATGAAAGGTGGGCCATAGAATTTAGTTTTAATTTTATTTTTTTTAAAAGAGGGTTTATTATAATATGTTTTATATGTTCCGGCATATAAAAATAAAAAAGGTCGAAAAAGCTTGGTAGTTTTTTTTATAGACAGTACGTAAATTTTTTATTACATAGCAGTGTGTAAAAAGTGAAAAACTGAGTGTAACTTTTTAAGTGTGTATGCACAGCAGTGCGAAAGGGAAAAACACAGTAGAGTGTCTTAGAGACAGTATGTTTGTTTTGAACAGACAGTGAGTTGGTTTTATGCACTGCGTTTTGTAGCAGTCATAATTTTGTAATCCCTCTCAGTGAGGAAGTAGTGTAATAGTTTTTTTTTGAGTTATTGAAGGGAATAGAAGCTTGTTTTCAAAGTATTGAAACTCTGTCTCCTGTCAAAGAAATTTTTATTTTCTGTGTGTTAGAGGAAGGGAGATTTATGGGTGGTTCTTATGAATCAAACAACCATTCAGAACATGCTCATCAATCCAAACCATAAGTATTATGTGACAATATTCAAGCAGGCACTCAATCGGATTTCTGAAGCTATGTTAGAGAAACCCTAAACTCTCACTCAAAATAGGTGAAATGTGGCACCACTCAGAGATTGACATGTGCCAATTGGTACAAGTGGTAGACAATTGGCATGCTCAAACAACGAGGTGATGCAGGAATGACATGAGGGAGAAAATATCAGAAAAGCCCCAAATCTGGAGAACTAAAGCTCATCACCAACCCGAGATTGACAACTTTACATGATGTAACCTATGAAATCGTAAATGGAGAAATCATAGTAACAATAAAGTAACCTATGTAACAATAAAGTCGGATTCATCCCGGGAGTGGTAATGGGAGAAATCATAGTGAACAACAGGAAACATGCAGAGTTGCTTACAATCAAATAGATGAAAAAACACATACAAAAACCCTAGATAATAATCATGAACAAGCTTAATATTGAATTATGAACTGTAAAGGAACTTACAAAATGTGACATTACGAACCTGGTCAAGCGCACAAGCAAAAATATCCTGGACATGACCCCGGTTGACAAGTTGTATTGCTCATGATGCAAGAGGATTTGTACCTGCACTGCCAAGTCAATCAAAATCCATCATTATCTATACAATAAATACAAGTAATTGATGTAGTATTTTTAACTCTAAGATGCATTCTTATGATAATGTTAGAACATATGTTGAAAATGTCAAAACATACCTGAATAAGCTCCTCTTCGTTTCAAGAACAATTTATTTGAGTCGCATGAACTTGGAACAAGCCTCCCACGATCTGAAAGAGTAGCAACTAAGTCAACAGTGACTTTTTTGTTGCTACGCTAGATCGAGGGAGGTTTGCTCCAAGATTAAATCGCTCCAATAAATTATTCTCTACTAAACAGGGCCAACCATGTGAAGGTGGAAGCTCTTATGGCCCCTCTCCCCCCCCTCACATCACTCTCAATTCCCCAATACCCAATCTATATTTCATTTTTTACTTTCATGAGCATAAAAAAAAAAAATTCAATAACTAATAAAAAAACAATTCAACAAAAAGTACGAAGGAAACATTGCAATTAATGCTTGACATAAAAATAGTATGATAAATGAGTTTTTTATATAACGCAAAAAACGTTCCAAGTATGGTAACGTTTGTCTTATAATAATACAATATTTTACATTATCAATTTTTCTTTTTCTTCTTCCTATTTCTAAAGCTCCTAATTACATCATCAATATCATCGTGCTCTGCTCCTGTTTCGTGCCTTTCGACCCGCACTGCTGACCTAGTTGCATAGTCACGATGTCTGGTCTCATCCAGTGATGGGGCATCGCCTATAAAAATAGATAATATTAAATTTTAATTGTCAGTTTTTAAATATCATTGAACTAGTTCGGCAATATTAATAAAAAAAATTGCAATGAGATTATTTACCTGGTGCACCAGTTGTCGCCGCTGACCTAGTTGCGTAGTCACGATGTCTGGTCTCATCCAGTGACGGGGCATCGCCTACAAAAACAGATAATATTAAATTTTAATTATCGGTTTTTAAATATCATTGAACTAGTTCGGTAATATTAATAAAAAAAATTGCAATGAGATTATTTACCTGGTGCACCAGTTGTCGCCGTTGGGACTGTTGCCCTGTCTTCCTCTCTGGTGGTAAGATCCTCAAGGGAAACATTCTCTGTCATTTAAACAAAAAATGCTATAAGGACAACCATCAAGGTATAATTAGAAAAAATTATAAGTGGAAATTAATTACCGTCACGGCCCTCACTGATAGCAGCATTGTCGGCCTGGTCCCCACTACAATGATCAGGTTGCACGAGAGGACCATCTACATCCGGCTCTAAAACTGGGTTATTTACCTCGTCGGTAGTGTTGCTCCCCTGATTTAAACAAAGTTGTTAGACATTAAATTTATGGACGAAAACAAAAATATTGAAAGGTTAATGTTTTACTTTATCAGGCATTGTAGATCTTGGGACCTGCCCCAAGCTTCTGCGATGTTCAACTACAGCTTGATAGCCAAAACGGAAAGAAATATTTTTATCTTCCTCTGTAGTTATTGTTCCAAATTCATCACCCTACATTATATATGATTGTGTATTTTTAATCATATCTGATAGGATTACAAAAACGTTGGAAGGCGATACAATTAATTATAAGATGTTTAGCTACTTAATTACAATTCTTGCAGCTAATTTCAAGTAGCCACCCTGGCCGAACTTGTGATGGCCCTTTTTCTCAATCCTAGCTTTGGTTGCCTTTGAGGTGTCAGGCAACCTAGCATCAAAAGATTGAAGTCAGATATGACGTAGCACACTTTTATTTTAGACATAAAGAAAATTAAAGCTATTGAATTAAAGTTGTAATTTACCTCGCGGGTCCAGTTGGCATTTTTCCTTCTTTCTTTGCCCTTTTCTCTTTTCCGTCATGGATGAGTGCTCTCCACTCACTCTCTGAAACTGCGAGAGGACGCTCATATCTAGGGTTAAATTGCAATTGCGTCCTATAGGTGTCCCCGGTATATTTCAAATATTTTCCGGCTACCTGAGCCACCGCTTTTCTGTCAAATGTGCCGACCCCAAAAAGGGCTTCTAGATAATCTAGAAGTTCTTTTTTCAGGTTGGAATTCTGGGAATTCCACCCTGTACGTATGGTTGGGCCAAATATTACCAACGCATGGCTCTCCAGAATCCTGTAGAACTCATTGTTTCCTACACAGAATAAAACCAAAAGAAAAAGAAGATATTATCATTAATTTAAAAATAAAAATCATGATAAATATGTTTTAGATAAAGTACATGAAATAGTTAAAATATTAAAATTTACCTGGAAGTTGTACATGCTTTATAGGGACACCTTCATCGTTCACCAACAACGTGCCATTAATGGTCCCTGTGGAGCTGACACGTGTAGCTCCAGGAAACGCAATAATGTAGTTGGCCATATCAGCCTCATCATTGCCAACATGTTCAGCGGTTGGCTGGGTGTCTGCTTGGGCAAGGTGTGTTTCTTGGCTGGCACCTAAAGGAGTAGAAGGTGTACGAGAGGGTTGTTGGGCAATCTCTTGCCCTTGTGTCCCACTACCACCAACACCGGGTTCAGCAAATGCCAGAAAACGCTACATACAAAAGAACTTTTTGTTATTTTAGTCAATGTAAAAATTAAAAATCAAACTATCACAATTCATCTCATGCAGAACAAAAAAAATATCCTTTTGACTTTTATTATTACTTGATATCTATTTAGCTGCCTCATAAGATGTTGTATCCTCTCTTCTGTTTCAGGTGTTTGAGGCGCGTCTATCAAAGCATTAAATTCCGACCTTGCATCTCGTGCCTTTTTTTGCAACAAGAACACTAGAGATAGGGATGAAGAAAGCTCTTCCTCAAAGAGGGAATCATCAGGCGTACCATGGCTAGGTGTCTTCATATTTGAACAAAATTAATATTATTTCAATTATGTAAATAACTAAAATACCTGAAGATAGAGCAATGCTGGCACTTTACATATTCTTCCGCTGGCCTCTTTCCGCGATCATCCCGTCTCGGGGTTGTTCCTGTACTGCCCTGATCAGTCTGCCACATTGCAATAAAATTATAAATGTAAAAACTTGAAAACAATATCTAACTTGAAAACACAAAATGAAAAATGAAATAATTTCTAATAAGACACCGGAAGACAGAGTTAGAGTTTCAAATATGCCTTGCATTGAATTCAGTCCTGGAAACATGTCATTGCACATTAAGGCACCCAAACATTCAATCCACGAATGATATATTTAAGTAGGATTCTCCTATCTCGGGAAAACACCATACCTATAATGCATTCACTTGCATGTATAAAGGGAAAGGAAAACATGTTTTCATACAACGGTGACAAAGGCATCTTGGGGAAAGGTATCTTCACTTTTATTTATGTTGTTCACCCACACCACTCTCGTGTTTTCACTAATCCTGTTTTGTCATTTTTGGATTCAAATTAAGTTAAGGCCTTAAGTATTTTTTGACCTTTCTGTGTAGTTTTTATAAGTGGCATGTATGGATTTTCCATTAATTCTGCACTTTTTCTCTTCATGCGCATGTTTCCCTGGAAATCAAATGCATGATTTAGTCCCATACATTTAACAAGTTGTTGGATCAACTCCATAGGAAATATCATGTTTCCTATTCAATCAAAATTTATCTCAGTTAGGGCAGGTAGGAAGGTTTTCCCTTTGTATTAATAGGGCACTTCTAGCTTGCATTTTTATTATATCTTTCAAATTTAGTGTCGTTTCAATTAGGGCATGATTTTTTGCAACTTCCAAGGTGAGAATGAACAAAGACAAATTTTTGTGATGGATGACTGTATATGACTCCATGGCCAGAGGAAAAGGCACTAATCTACTTCTTCAAATATCTATAGTTCTCATTCACCTCATACGAAGATGGTCCCCGATTTTGAGCCAAATGTTGCAGCAAAAAGTTCCCCCCCTCCATAATTTGATATTCAATGGAAATTTCTTAAATTGATGATGGGGCAAGATTATGGAACATTGGCACATACATATGTAATGGAATTCCAAGATCATGATATATGTTTGCATATGTTTATGGTAATGTTCCACCAAGTCCCCTGGAGGTGGGAGCAAGGGGACGAGGGAGCGCGGGAGCGTCCTATGCAAAAGCTCCCTACCAATTTTCAGGAAACGTGGGGGGACGTCGGGGTCATAAAAATTATAAAATTTAATATTTAAAATGTAACTATATTTTTGCAAGGAATGTATATACAGTCATCATACATTTGCATCATGAAAGATAAATCATAAATGATAAAATTACAAATCGATGAATGATGAATCATATAATTGAAACAAATTTAAAAGTTAAAAGTTAAAACATACATCATAAAATCATGCATGTAAGTTTGTAAGTTTGTAACTATATAATCATTAATGTAACTACTAACAATGTACAATGAAAATAAAGTTTAAGATATCATATGACATATTATATCAAGATTCAAAATAGAGTTTAAACCGAAGTTTACAACTCAAGTCTGAAACATAAAACTTAAACGCAAATAAGTTATGTCTGAAACATAAAACATAAAACATAACAAATGAATATCAAATGATATCATCATAATGATAAATGAGCATAAATGCTCAAGTTAATGCCCCACTAGTCTCTGCATCCAACTTCTGCACGAATATATCAAGATCAACCATGTCACCATCTGAATCAGAATCACTTGGATTCTCAAATATTCTAAGTGGCACATCAACTTTTAACACGAAACCATAAACTAAAAGGGGCGGTGAGGGGACGTGAGGGGGCGTGAGGGAAACATCCCCTAGAAGTCCCCAAGACCTCGAAGCGCGAGGGGGCGAGGAATCTAGACCCCTAGGTGGGGGGGCGAGACCCCGTGTAACACTGGTTTATGGAGGTGGTGGAGCAAAAAAGAGCTCAAATAGAGCTGAAATTTTTCACATAAAAAGGACTGTGGGCTTGACTAATGGTTCCATTTAAAAATGATATCTAGACAGAGAATAAGTGTAGCATGCAAACATGCATTGAAAATCCATCTGAGTTTGCATTGTATTACTTATGATGGATTCAAATTTGGGTTTCAAAATGCCAAGTTATGGCATGATTTTGTCGAGAAACCCTTAGTTGGATTCTCATGTTGGTTTAATTTATATTTTAAGTTTGTTTTGCAGTCTTTGGGTGATAGTAACTCATGAACTAGGTTACCAATGTGTAATAATCATATTTCAAGAATAAAGTTGTGATTTTTTTATATTATTATTATTATCTATTAGCTATGAGTATTGACACCTAATGCCTGGAATTTTGACATCTTGATAGCATGGATAATTTCAAAAATGTTTCTAGTAATGTTAACATAATAACTATCATTACGTGTCTTCACTTTTGTCACCATAATAGACCTGTGATATGGACTCATCACACAACTTCATATACTATGTCCCAACAAGTTCAAACTGGTTGAACCTACCTCATAGTGTGGTTATTAAGGACAAGTTGCTTGATATATAACTCGATAGCATAGACCGCGTTGCAGTTCTAAAAAGAATCCTCAAGTGTCAAAAAAACTTCACAATATGTTCTACTATAAAGCCTTTTGGGATACCCGAAATAATATATGTATCATTGATGACTTTTAAAGTATGACAAGATCCAGAGGGAAAGGAAATCAATGGAAGAGTGATCCACCAATGAGAACCTAGAATTTAGCATCAGATGAGTTAGAGTCTAGGAAATTGAAACCCTATATTTTTAATTAGTGATGAAGGACATCACATAGGTAATTATATTTTCATGTAGAATAATCTGTTAATTCAAATTTAAACTACATAATATGAAAGGCATACCATAAATTTTTCCACGTAAGTCCAAACAACCTATAAAAATGGAAAACCCTCTTTTTCCATGGGAAATAATTTACCTTTCCTTTTTCAAGGCAATCTAAATCACAAAAAATATGAACTATACTGCACACATTCTTGGATAATGTGAAAGTGGAAAAGGAATACTCTACACAAGTGATGCACACATGTACATTTGAACACTAATAGATTTTTGTAGTTGAAATGCAATGCTTGTTTTCATTTAAATGTAGGGTTTTTAAAGCAAGTAGAAATAATGGCTGCCAAATTAATAAGCGTTTCTTTGGGAAAAATTTAAATCTTGTATTGGGTGATGAAGATAATAGAGGGTATTGAATCTTGATTCTTGACCTCTAGAGAGAACCATACAGCCTAACACAATCCAATAGAATTGACCAAAAAAACCCAAATAGAGTCAACCCTACTATAGGAGGAAGGGCCTGCAGTAATAACTTACCATTTTGCAAGAGCTGAGGGCGAATGTTGTTCTGCAAGAGCTGAGGGCGAACGCTGAGGGCGAATGTTGTTCTGCAAGAGCTGAGGGCGAACGCTGAGGGCGAATGCTGAGGGCAAAGGCTGTTCTGCAAGGGCGAATGCAGGGCGAATGCTATTCTGAAAGAGCTGAGGGCGAATCCAGGGCGAATGCTGTTCTGCAAGAGCTCAGGGCGAATGCTGAGGGCGAATGCTGTTCTGCAAGAGCTCAGGGCGAATGCTGAAGGCGAATGCTGAAGGCGAATGCTGTTCTGCAAGAGCTGAGGGCGAATGCTGAGGGCGAATGGTGTTCTGCAAGAGCGGAGGGCGAATGCGCGCGTGATATCAGACGTTAATGTAGCACACATGTACATTTGAACACTAATAGATTTTTGTAGTTGAAATGCAATGCTTGTTTTCATTTAAATGTAGGTTTTTTAAAGCAGGGAGAAATAATGGCTGCCAAATTAATAAGCGTTTCTTTGGGAAAAATTTAAATCTTGTATTGGGTGATGAAGATAATAGAGGGTATTGAATCTTGATTCTTGACATCTAGAGAGAACCATACAGCCTAACACAATCCAATAGAATTGACCAAAAAAAACCAAATAGAGTCAACCCTACTATAGGAGGAAGGGCCTGCAGTAAGAACTTACCATTTTGCAAGAGCTGAGGGCGAATGTTGTTCTGCAAGAGCTGAGGGCGAACGCCGAGGGCGACGTCGAGGGCAAATGTGTCGGTTTCCGCAAGAGCCGAGTGCGACGTCGAGGGAAAATGCCGTTCTGCAAGAGCAGAGGGCGAATGCGCGCGTGATATCAAACGTAACTATTGCGACAAATACGAAACATTTTTATGTAGCCCGCATATAAGTTTCGAATTTTTATGTAGGGCCCATATAAGTTTGGTATTTTTATGTAGCGCGAAAATAACTGTCGCTATACCGACGGCGGAAAAGGCGTCGCTATTAGGACAGTGCCTCCAAACGTCGCAATGGCGACACCTAGACATTGTGTCGTAGTTTCGACGTTTAGAGTCGTCTCAATAGCGACGCTTTGGGCCATGGTGTCGCAATTGCGACGTCTTCCTTTAAACGTCGTAATTGCGACACTAGTTTAAGTGTCGGTATTGCGACACTTTTCTATAGACGTCGGTATAGCGACGATTTCGGGCGGGATGGAAAAAATTTGGGAAAATTTCCGACATTTGGTCAAAAGCGTCGGAAACAGGTGTCGGAATTTCCGCCAAATGTAGTAGTGCTATCTAACTGATCAAAGAATGAGAGAAATCTCATTATAGATCTAAACAAGAGTGGAAGATAAACATCAGTTGCATTTTATTATGATAAAGACAAGGGGAGTTTACAACCAAGCCTTGATGTTGAGGCTCTCCTTCGGCAGGTCCGTATCCAAGCACGTTTGCAACACCCTCATACACAAAGGTCCAAGATCTCACTATGTTCCTAACACACAAAAACAATCACACTTTGGTCTATTCTCCCAAATCTATGATTGCTTCTTCTCTAACTAAGGAAAAAAAGATCAAAGAGGTCTCCTTATATAACAATGGAGGAGGAGGTTATGGGCCCTCAAATAATGGGAAAAGAGCTTATACTTTGGATTAGTTCCTATTTATTTGGAACAAGAAGCCCAAAGGGGAATTCCTCGGCCATATCCTCATAACAAACTTCCGGCTCACCGCCTCACGAAGCTTCTAGTCACGAAAGCTTCATTTATTTTTTAAAAACTTTCTAAAAGAGGATCGACATGGGTCGTACATTAAGACAGAGCACCGATCGACGTGGGTCTCAGTGAAAATCTTTGCTATCGACATGGGTCAGACATTGAGAGAAAGTGTCGACCATGAAAAATGGGGTTTTATAAGGATCTTCCAGAAAATTTGTAAAGGGATATGAATTGGCAGACAAAGTGTGGTTCAGGGGTATGTATTCCATGTTTTGAAAGTACACAAGGGTCACTGTATGGGTCCTCCAGGATCAAGGAATGGGGAGTACAAGGATAGTGAAAAATTGCTGTGTAACAGATGCCCCCTAAAGTATGAAGTACGAACACAAGTGCGGGGTGAAATGATTTACAAGTACATGCAAGGAACCGGACGCTACTGTTGAGAGACCTGTAAATCAAGAATATATACATATACATAACTGGAATCTCTTGAGAGACCTATAAATCAAGCATATATACATATACATAACTGGAATCTCTAATGAAAATACATGAATCAATGTATGGACACAGCCATTCGTAAAAGAGACCATGGTATGGTTGCAACCATCAATCTAAGAAGGATCCCATATATACTCATGGTATGGTCGCAGCCATCCATCTGGAAGAAAAATGTATCCAATCATGGACAAATCATATTGCCTCACAACCTGGACTCTAGAGAATAAAATCCAGGGTCTTGCACTCCGTCACAACCCGATCAAGTACAATTTCAAGCATGTGAATAAATGAGTTGAAGTCGAACATGAAAGAAAGTCACCTGATTACCAGCCAATGATGAAAGTTGTTAACAGGCACGAGAGAAACCACCAATAATGACAATGGATCTCAAGGTACAACTAGTACAATCCACAGAATGTGAACAATGAGCTATCATCAAACACCCGCGAAATCACTCGATCGAAGGCCAATGATGAGGACTTGTTGTTGAATGTAAAGAAAATTCCATTGAGGCATGCAAGCTCTAAGGTACTAGAAAGGAGTCTCTAGATTGACTTCCCAGATAATGAGATGAAGTCGACAAGAAGCGATCCGTCGAAGGAGGGTCATGATGAATCCCTCATCATCGACATGAAATAGAGAAGGTAATATGTGTGTGAAGCAAGACTAAAACAGAGGATCAGGGAATGTACAAACTGCAGAAGGCTTTGCTCTTGAACATATTGGCGACATGACTCTGGAATTTGGAAACATTTGACTCAAATAGGATCAGAGGTCACGTTGACAATATTGGTAATCGAATGAGAGGAAAACATATTTCCAAAACCCATGGAGGCAAAGTGACAGAGTGAAGATATCCCAACCCGACACGAATTGTAGATAAGTGTCATGTTCAAGAGTGACATACTGCCAACACAACTTACGAATAACTTTTGAATTCCCCCACCATTTTTGGCGAGTACCTCTTTATTTTTACACAACCTTGAAGAGGATATCATATGCTTGTCATATAATTTTTCCTTCAGACAAATCCATCCTAGTACATTTTATGAGCCCTAGGAAGGAGGAACTCGGTTATGTCATGGTGAAAATTTTCGATGTCATTTAGATTTTAACGAGTTTGACAAAGGAATAATTCTGTGTATTTTCATGGTTAGAGAGTTTGAAAAGAAGTGGAAAAGAAAACTCTAGTAGTCCCTTTTCTTAGGTAGTTTCACAGATCTAAAAAGGTAGAAAACTATGTCTGAGAGAATCTCTTAGTCATGATAGGCTAAGGTATTCCTTTTTTCGTAAATAATCCATCCCATCCCGAAAAAGGGTTAAACGTATATTGGGTAGATATCGTTTCAAAGCCTTTAACGAGTTGAAAATGACAAGAGTCTCAAAAATCTTTTCAACTTTTAAGAGTAAAAAAAGAGCTGAAAGTTGACTCCTCCTGGAGGAACGAATGGTATTAAGGGTAGCAACTAGTTCCAGTGATGGTGGAACTGCTCAGAACAAGTGAACGTAAAGAGGCTGGCTAACAAAACCACTCATTGCCATTTTTCCTCAGCATGTGAATAAACGAGCTAAAGTATAACATGCAAGAAAGTCACCTGATTACCAGCCAATGATGAAAGCTTTAACATGCATGAGAGAAACCACCAATAATGAAAATGGCTCTCAAGGTACAACTAGTACAATCCATGGAATGTGAACAGTGAGCTGACATCAAACACTCATGAAATCACTCAATTGAAGGCCAATGATGAGGACTTGTTGTCGAATGCGAAGAACTTGCCATTGGGGCATGCAAGCTCTAAGGTACCATAAAGGAGTCTCTAGATTGACTTCTCGGATAATGAGCTGAAGTCGACAGGAAAAGATCTATCAAATGAGGGTCATGATGAATCCCCCATCATCGACATGAAACTGAGAAGGTAATATGAGTGTGAATCAATACTGAAACAGAGGATTAGGGAATGTACAAATTGAAGAAGATTTTCTATTGAACATATTGGTGACACAACTCTGAAATTTGGCAGCATTTGACTCAAATAGGATCAGAGCTCATGTTGACAAGATTGGTAATCGAATGAGAGGCAAATGGATTTCCAAAACCCATGGAGGCAAAGTGACAGAGTGAAGATATCCCAACCCGACACAAACTGCAGATAAGTGTCATGTTCAAGAGTGACATACTGCTGACACAACTGACGAATAAATTCTATTTTCCCCCACCATTTCTGGCGATTACCTCTTTATTTTACACAGGCTTGAAGAGAATAGCATATGCTTGTCATATAAGTTTGTCCTTCGGAAAAATCCATCCTAATACATTTTACGAGCCCTAGGAAGGAGGAACTTGGTTACGTCATGGTGAAAATTTATGATGTCATTTATATTTTAACAAGTCTGACAAAGGAAGAACTTGGTGTCTTTTCATGTTTAGAGAGTTTTAAAAGAAGCGAAAAAGAAAACTCTAGTAGTCCCTTTTCATAGGTAGTCTCACAGATCCGAAAAGGTAGAAAACTATGTCTAAGAGAACCTCTTAGTCATGATAGGCTAAGGTATTCCTTTTTCGTAAATAATCCATCCCAGCCCGAAAAAGGGGTAAATGTATACTGGGTAGATATTGTTTCGCAACCTTTAACGAGTTCAAAACAACAAGAGTATCGACAATATTTTCAATTTTTAAGAGTTAGAAAAGAGTTGAAAGTTGACTCCTCCTAAGTAACGAGTGGTATTAAAGGTAGCAACTGGTTCCGATGACGGTGGAACTTCTCAAAACAAGTAAAGGTCAAGAGGTTGGCTAACAAAACCACTCATTGCAGTTGTTCCTCAGGAATGGGTAAAACAATCAAGTGAAGGTGTATGATCGACCAAGCAGATGGTGATGAAGCAATGAGAAAACCAAGGCCCATCTGGCAAAACAGTCTGATAAAATTGCAATCACGAGAGGTAAAATAAGAATGGTTTCATTTTACACAAGCTTAAAATCAAGAAACTCTACTTGAAGTTGGTTTCATTTTTACACAAGCTTGAAACAAAGATAAACTATGCTTGAAATAGGTTTCATTTTTACACAAGCTTGAAATAGAAACAAACTATGCTTGAAATCTTTGCATGCTCCCAACATGATGACTCAATTAGAGGTACATGCCCCTCAACTTCATGGCATTCACTTGAGTAGACTACCGGGTACCAATAGGTGGATGGAATGAAGATTCAATTACAAGATCAAGAGAAAGAATCGACTTGGATTTTACAAGATCTAATCAAAGACTTGAACTGAAAAGGGAACCTATTTCATTTTTTAACGAGGTTGAAAAAGTAAAAGAACTATCCTCACAAGAGCTTGTTTCATTTTTTAAGGAGCTTGACACAAGAAAACAAATTATGCTCCAAAAGAAGCTTGTTTCATTTTTTAAGGAGCTTGACACAAGAAAATGAATGCTGCTCTGTAAGAGGCTTGTTTCATTTTTTAAGGAGCTTGACACAAGAAAAAAAAATTTTCTCTGACGACCTTATCATGATGAATAAGAAGTCATGGCTTCCAAGAGTTTCTTATCCGAAGGGAGGATAACATTCTGGAAATTAGGGCCCAATGCCCCCAGTACATTGTGTACTACCTCACTGACTGAATCATTATTAGATGCGAACATGGAACAAGTGGCCACATAATTGACCTGTGGTGGGGAAGATATAATCGATAGGTAAGGATCAGGAAGGGACGACGATAGACTAGATGTCACATCAGGACCAAAGACTGAAAGCGGATCAATGGTCATGACTTGACCTTGATGTGGAAAATAGATCACACGAAAGAGGGAAGAGACAAGCACACCCATGGCATAAGCATAGTTGCGCCCCAAGAGAAAATTAAAATCTAATGGGCCTTGGACCACCATCATGTCTATATAGACATTTTTCCATCCCAAAGTAATAGGAAATGTCAAAAGGATCCCTAATGGTTGACTTGTTCCTCTGTTAAAAGCCAACAGATTTTGAGTAACACGCACAAGCTGCGGAGAACCCAAAACTTGCCATGTAGTTGAGGAAAAAATACTAACCGAGGTGCCTTCATCTATAATCATGCCTGGTACAACCATATTGTAGGCCTGTACAATGATCTCAAAGGGCATGTAAGAAGGAAGATGATATTCCATAAATCAACTCCAATCAAAGGAAGCGACCAACCTACATAGAGGAGGTGCCATAGGAATAAGAGGATTATCCCCTTGCGTTATGAGAGCGGAAAGACCATCCTCTTGGTCTATGGGAATGAGAGAAGGATGATCAATTTCTATAACGGTGGCGATAGGATTCAGAGGATCACCCTCCTGGATCATGGAAACAGGAGGATTGCCCTCCGATCCCGGGAAATCAGAGGAAACAAAAAGAACCTGACTGGGATGAGGCCCACTCTCGATGGAAAAGACCTGATGGATGGTAGGTGGAATCAAGTTGACCTTTTTATCAACCAATGATTGATCAGAAATTGACTCAGGAGATTGAATTTCAGAGAGAGCGGAATTGACCAGAGATGAATCCCAATCAATGGGTTGATCAACTATGGGAGGACTCGAAGAAAACTTCCGATAACCAATGGGAAGACAAGAATCAGAAGCAAAAAGGTTATCCAACACTTTAGAAGCTTCATCCATATGAGGACATAGGTGAATGGGATGGTTCCCTTCACACAACCTACATGGAAATTTGATCGTACCCTGTTTCTTATGAGTCTCATTATCTTTAGCTGAAGGCTCATCATCAGAATGATGCCCAGAGGTTGATGATGAAGGATGAATCGAACCAAAAAAGCACACTTCCAACACCTTGGGAATATCAGGGAAATCACGAAGAAGGTGGTCACCCTCACATAGCCTGCAAGGGAATTTGACTATGCGAGATGGAGTGGGAGGTTTCTCGATATTAGCTGCATGGGTAGCAATAGTTGCTGATTTTCCCCATAGCTTATTTTCCTTCTTCTTCTTCTTCTTAGTCACCTGGGTACTAGAATCCAAAATTTCACCAGGCGAAGAGGAAGAAAGAGGTGAAGAAATGGGAGAAGAAGGTGAGGGGTAAACCTTAGGATCAACATGGGGTTGGCATGGTTCAGGCGGAGGAGAACTCGGTTGAGAGACAATCGGTATATTCGAAACCACAGGGGTTGAAAACAACCAAACCAGAAGACCAATGGTTAATCCCAGGAGGGACAACGTTGCCATATAAGGAGCACCAACATTCCCAAAAGAAGGAAAAGGACCAGGATTCCCTTCGGAGGGGATTCCTTGGTTGGTAAACTCTGAAAATGTTGCCATTGGAAACAACCCTAAAAAAACACTAAGGAAGATAACTTTAACCAGGAATATTTTGTGAATAGCTAATTTTAAGACACTGAAACAAAAATATGTCTTTTCATATGTTAAGAGTCAAGAAAAGGACAAAAGGTGACTCTAGTCGCTTTCAGTTTTAACGAGCTCGAAAGGACAAGTGCTTGATGATATTTTCACTTTTAGAGAGTCACGAAAAGACCAAAAGGACTACTCAGGTAATCTAAGCAAGAGGGTGTACCAAGTTTCCGTGAATTTCCATATACACTTTGGTGATCAAATGAAAGAGAAATTACCAAGGACTTGACGTACATGCAGGTAGTCTCCCCGAATGCTGTGTTCAGTGTATCATGGTTACAAGGCGGAAAACTCGGCTTCCTATGGATAAATGATTGCAACCTATAAGGATCTCCCTTTATATACGTGATAGTACGGGGAGCACAAGTCCATACTAGTGTTGTCTAATGCCAGATGGCGAATGACAACTACTAGGTTTAATGACATCGCAACATGTCACTAGCCTAGACCTCTAAAGATGAAATTTAAGTTTCAATGCTTCCTTAGGTTGATTGAATAAATTTTATGGTTGATCTTGAATTAATGTTGCGATTTCAAGGCCTTACCGAATGTGATCTGAATCTTCTATATGCAGCTATATGAGAAAGGAAATATTTCTATTCGATGAATGCTATCTAGTTAAGGGAAGAGTCTCAAACAATGATGCAATAAAAAATAATAATACAACCGAAAATTTTCCAAAATAGATGAATTTCACCATCCAAAATTAATCTAAAACATTCAAAGATGTGAATTATGCAATGTAATCTATGCAAAATTATCTTTTTGAAAACTATGCAATCGTAATCTATGCACAATTTCCTTTTTATTTTGAATGAATAAGAATGCACTAAATGCATTTTTTGATGAAATGAGAATGTACTTATTGCATGATTTTAATGAAAGAGAATGCACTCAGTGCGAATTTTAGTTTTCAATCATTAAAACATGTAATCTAAGTTCAATGATAAATTTCAAACATGACTTTTCAATGCAACTTGATTTAATGCATTTTAACGAAAAGAAAACTTTGAGATGAAAACTAAATGAACACAAATTCGCTTAATGAAAAAGGGATGCAACATACATTAAGAATACAATCCTATTTTGAACACTTTGTAACGAGATTACTCAAAAGGCTACGAGACATATGAGTTCAAGGACAAAGAGGACTTCCAAATCATGGGATCAAAAAAAGGCATTCATTCCCTTTTACATCAAGAGATTAGAGAAAGAAGACTTTTCAGATGAACAATGAGCAATGTAATCTATGCTCATAAGCGAACAAGCAGACCAAATGAAATCGAGAGACACTTGAGACTTAAACACTCAATCAACCAAAAATAAAAAGAAAATCAAATAGAGATGGCTCACCAAGCAAGGAAACTAACTCAATCAGCAAGGCGATGTCCCGCGAAGCATGCAACCAGGCAATTGATGCATGATCCGAGAAAAACTAGGATGTAAGGATGCACATCCCAAAAAAAAACCAAAAACCATGCCAATGAGTCAATGAAACCAACTTGAGTGAAGGGGAGAAAATGTAAATCATACAGAGAAAAAGACCCAAAGGGCAAGACATACTGGTGAAAGACATAGGGAAAAAAACTTAATTTTTCACACATATTGGAATTGGCATGAATTGAGGGTCTGAAAATAGTGCCAACAGCCCATTGGCGCAGTTTTCTAACTGACAACTAGCGCCAATTAGCATGACTGTTAGACAAATAAAAGCGCTAATGCCTGAAAAAGAAAAAACAAATAATTTCTCCTAACCAAGACCATAATCACCACTTCAAGCAAAAACTAAAAGATTGTAATTGATGAAAAACATAGGAATAAACAGGGAAATGGTCGTTCAACTAAACTTTTCGAATGACTAAGACCTCAAAGAGTGAAAAACTCAAAGGAAACTCCCGAGCGAAGTCGCCAATTTGTTGTCCAGGTAAATCCCATATACGGACAGAGGCGATCCCTCTAGCCCTAGGGTAGGTCTAGCAACTACGAGAACATACTAACATCTACCTTCCTAGATTGTAAATTAAATTCAGAGCAAGGAATATGACCTAACTTGTCCTAATACTATGTTGTCATCTTCCGTTGAAGCTTCTTGATCTATCGTTCTACTCAACCTCGATACACGTTGCTGCCAACGTCCGATTACCTGTACAAAAATTCAAGACACCATGATAAGCATAAAATCATGACAAACATAAAACAATTACAACCTATCTAACTAATCAAGGAATGCTAGAAATATCATTATAGATGTAAACAAGTGTGGAGGATAAACATCAGTTGCATTTTATTATGATAAAGACAAGGGGAGTTTACAACCAAGCCTTGATGTTGAGGCTCTCCTTCGGCAGGTCCGTATCCAAGCACATTTTCAACACCCTCATACACAAAGGTCCAAGATATCACTATGTTCCTAACACACAAAAATGATCACACTCTGCTCTATTCTCCCGAAGCTATGATTTCTTCTTCTCTAGCTAACTATCTCTAACTTTCTAAAATTTTGACTCTAACTAAGGTAGTAGAGATGAAAGAGGTCTCCTTATATAAAAATGGAGGAGGAGGTTATGGGCCATCAAATAATGGGAAAAGATATTATCCTTTGGAGTAGTTCCTATTTATTGGGAACAAGAAGCCCAAAGGGGAATTCCTCGGCCATATCCTTAAAACAAACTTCCAGCTCGCCGCCTCGTGAAGCTTCGTTTCTATTTTAAAAAATTTCCAAAAGAGGATCGGCACGAGTCCTACATTAAGATAGAGTGCCGATCGGCGTAGGTATCAATGCAAATATCTTCTATCGGCATGGGTCAGACATTGAGAGAAAGCACCGACCTTGAAAACTAGGTTTTTATAAGGATCTTCCAGAAAATTTGTAAAGGGAGATGAATTGGAAGACAAAGTGTGGTTCAGGGGTATGTATTCCATGCTTGGAAAGTACACAAGGGTCACTGTATGGGTCCTCCAAGATCAAGGAACGGGGAGAACAAGAACAGTGACAAATTGCTATGTAACAAACCCAATGAGTCCGTGTGAGACTTATAAGAGATTCACTAAATGTTACAATCACTTTCATACTGTTGTCTAACTGTCTAATACCGCTACCATGGTAGCTATTCAGTGACACTTGACGATGACTTGTATTATGCTTTACAAGAGAGAGAACCCATTACATTTGTTGACGCATAGGAGAAGACCTGTTCTTGTGAAGGTAACCCCATTGCTAGAGGGAAGCGAGTTTCTTGGGATACACACTCTATAGGAAAAAAGAAATCTATTGACACTTCACCTGAACTTCCTACCTCTTCCTCTTCCCATGAGAAAAAAATTGAAGAAATGTATAAGCTAATCAAATCTTTGACTAATAGGATTCAATGTCTAGAGGTTGGAAATAGGGTGGCCCCTCCTCCCGCTAATCCCTTAGTCCAACTGATTTTTCGTCCAAATCTGCCCAACCATAATTTGAACTACCCTCCCAGAAATTATGCCCCTTTTAATCTTCCTCATCCTCTAAATTTTTTGTAGAGGGGACATTGGCCTGACCAACCACCTATGCAATCACCTCTAAGAAATAATGCCAACCTTGTGGATGAGTATGATGATGATTTTTCTAGTAAAATCATGAATCTGGAGGAGAGTGAGTATTAAAATGTGGGTTCCATAAATGATTTCGAAATGAATTTCCCAGATTCCCCCAGATATTTAGAGAAAGAGTTCCACGACCCCCAACTTTAGATATTTGCAGAACGACTGGAAGCCCAGTTCTATTAGAAGTACAATCTTAGACCCAAGAAAATCCATGAACCTCATAATAAACCTGCCCCTCAGTATCAACCGGCCAAAGATAAAATTGTGCCAACCCCTGACCCTAATCATGTAGAGCTAGATACCCCTCTTCCCAAAATATTTAGCTTGCAAACTGAGCTAAATAAAATCAGGATTAGTATTTCGTTGACTGAGGTTGTAAATCTTCCCAATTATAAGTAGTAGATTGATTACTTTATTAAAGGGTACCATCAGCCACCACATGAAATGGAATTGACTGATGTTATCAACATCCAAGATAATTCTCCCAAGTTTTCTCTTGGCTGCACAAAATAAAAAAACTGTAATTCAGTGGCTCCTTCATACATCAATTTGAAGATCCAAGATTGGAATATTCATAATTGCACGCTTGATTCAGGCGCCTTGCATAACCTCATTCCCAAGGAGATCATGGATAAAATTGGTCTGAACATAAATCAATAATACCATGATATTTATTATTTTGACTCCCGCAAAGTCAACTGCTTAGGTGTCATCAAAGATTTGGTAGTTATCTTGGCCCAGATCCGGGTCAAAAGTGTAGTTATGTATATAGTTGTTGCAGATGTTCCTCCCAATTATGGGATGCTTCTCTCGAGGATCTGGGGTGCCAATCAGCTTGGTGGATTACTCCATTTAGATATCTCTTATGCTACCATCCATATCTTTGGAGGAGGTACCCATCGCTTGTTTAGGGAGTCTAGGTTTACTTATACGATTAGTTCAAAAAAAACCCCGAGAAATCCCCAATTTACACATTTGAAGAAAACATGGGAAACTTTGTGTTTTCCGTCTCAGAAGAGGAAAAATTATCCCTCATCGAGAGGGGAAATCTCGTCTCCTTTCCACCCAACCCTAACTCAGTTTAGAATATGTACTTTGATGGCACCTCTTCCAAATCTAGGTCAGGTGCTAGTGTTGTTCTAACACCACACTCCCAAAAAAAATCTTCTTTTTCATTTAAATTAAACTTTGAAAAACCAATAATATTTCCAAGTATGAAGCCTTCTCCTTGGATTAGAAACATCACACAAAATTAATATTAATAATTTATTTGGCGACTCCGAATTGGTAATTAAAAAATCAACAAACAAATGTCAGGCTAAGAATACTCGTTTGCGTGCCTATAGGAACCCAGTTTTGGACTTGGTTGATAATTTTTTATCGGGGATCAAATTTACCACTATTCCTTGTGAACAAAACCAAATAGCAGATGCCTTGGCTATTACGACAACCACCCTCATCCCACCATATGTAATCAGAATTAAGTTTGAAATATAAGTCCTCTATAGGCCCTCGATACATGACAATTTGAAGCAGTGGCATGTGTTCGAGGATGAGCAGAAAATAAAGAGGTTTATACAATTTATTGGAGAATTCTTAGACCATTGTATCGATGAAGATGAAGATATTGATCCGGCTCAGCTAGTGCTTCTCCTTTAAGCCCTAGGATTGGTAAGAAAGATGTCATTCAACTGAAAAATAATTATATCCCTAGAGGATTAATTCCTTTGGAGAAAATATTCGATCATAATGACACCGTTTCCAACCCGGGACTTAAGCCTCCAAATACTGAGATAGAATTTGTAAACATTTATACTACATCTGAGGATAAATTGATTAATTCTTCTAAGATTCTCCCAACCCAGGTTAAGCAGTGATATATTCACCTTCTTTCAAGATATGCTAAAGTTTTTTCTTGGTTGTACAATGACCTTAAAGCTTACGACCAAAACATGATAGAGCATCAGATTCCTTTGAAAGAGGGAGCCAAGTCTTTCAAGCAGAAGTTTCTTCACATTAACCCTCTATTTCTCATTCATATTGAGAAAGAAATAAAAAAAAATCTAGATGCAAAGATAATTGTTCCCTTATGATATTCTACTTGGGTCGCAAATCTGGTGCCCATTAGGATGAAAATCAGTGAGATTCAGCTGTGTGTAGATTTCAGGAATCTTAACAGAGCATCCCTAAAAGACAATTATCCTCTCCCTAAAATGGATGCCATATTCCAAAGAGTAGTTGGTGTCACTCACATTTCCGTGATGGATAGATTTTGTAGCTACAAACATATAGCTATCCATAAGGATGATATGTACAAGACTATCTTCACCACTCTTTGGGGTAAATTAATGTATCAGAAGATGCCTTTCGGGTTGATGAGTGCTGGGGAAACATTTCAGAGGGAAATGGAAATTTCCTTCCCTAATGAAAAGAATGGGTTCATAGTCATATATTTAGATGGCATGACCTCCTTCTCTTCCAGCGATGAACATCATCTTAAGCATCTAGAATTTATCTTCCAGAAGTGTCGCAGGTTCGACATTTCCCTAAACCCAAAGAAATATTTCTTTGCAATGACTGAATGGAAAGTGATGGGGCATATATTATCTCAGAAAGGTGTTAGAATCAGCCCTGAAAGGGTGTAGGAAATTAAAAACATTTCCCTTCCTTGCACTAAGAAATAGGTCCAAGAATTCTTGGTAAAATTATTTTTTCTAGGAAGATTCATTCCCAATTTCGTTGAGATAGTCAAGAATATCACTCATATGATGAAAAAGGTAATGATATCAAATGGGATTAAGATTTGAAGCACTCTTTTGAAGAAATCCAAAGATCTATTATGGAGGCTCCTACTCTTATTAGCCCAGATTATACAAAGTATTTAATCATATTTCCTTTCGCCTCAAAGCATACTATCGTTGCTGTCTTGCTATACAAAAACCAATATAGGTATGAAAAACATGTTTTTTGTTTTTTTGTTTTTTTTGTTTTTTGTTTTTTGTTTTTTTGTTTTTGTTTTTGTTTTTTTGTTTTGTTTTGTTTTGTTTTTGTTTTTTTTGTTTTTTTTTTGTTTCTGCAAATCTCTTCAAAATGCAGATTAAAAGTATTAAATCATAGAAAAGCAGGCATATTATCTAGCCAACACTCTTAAATCCTTCAGATAATAAATTCTTCTAGCTACATCAATAGTGTATCTTCCTTACCCTTCCATAAGGGATATACTCATGCAGCACGACACCGAAGGGTGAAGAGGAAAATGGATTTCCAAGACTCAAGTGTATGATATGGAATTTAAACCTATTAAAATTATTAACGGGAAGGGGTTAGTTAAGTTATTAACCGAGGTAAACTTTGATGCATTCGACATCAACTTAATTTCTCTTGAAAGATTGACGACATAGAGTGAAGGTCAAAGGGATAAGTAGTCACAGTTACTGCTACCTCTATCAAGGCCCGTTACCATTCATCCCGATTTCTTATTGGCCGAGTAGTACAAGGGTATTATTAGTTACCTTTAGACTATGCAACTGCCTTGTTCCATGAGAAATTATGCTAAGCATTCCCTTAAGTTCAAATATATTAGCTATAGTATTATCGATGGAAAATTATACTAGAAAGATCCAATAGGTATCCTTTTAAATTGTGTCCTCCCATCTAAAGTCGACTGTTTGATTTCTCAACATCACGATGGGGTGTATGGTGACCATTATGCCTGGCGGGCCACGACCCATAAAATTTTAAGGAGTGGCCTTTATAGGTGTACCCTATTTCATGACGTGAGCAGGAAAGTAAGGGCTTGACACTAATGTCAGATTTTTGCTAGAAAGAAAAATCTTGTCGTGCTTCCCCTCAAGCCCATTATAACTGAGGCACCCTTTCAGCAACGAGGTTTAAAATTTATAGGGGAAATCCACCCCCCTTCCAGTGGCCAACACCACTGGATTATTATCGTAGCTGATTATTTTACAAAGTGGGTAGAAGCAGCACCATTGAGGAAGATAAATGATAAGGTTGTGATGGAATTTTTGATAGAAAGCATATTTTCTCATTTCTACTGTCCCCAGAAGATCATAACTGACAATATTAAGCCCTTTTGTTTAACTTATTTTCAGAATTTTTGTGATAATTATGAGTTCATGTTGGGACACTCAACGACTTATTATTCTCAGGGGAATGGGCTCACTGTGTCCACTAACAAGAATATCATTAAAATTTTAAAATTTTCATTTTATTCAAAGAAACATAACTGGCATGTGGAGTTAAGATATGTAGTCTGGGATGATAGGATCAATACCAAAAATTCCATTGGTACTTCTCTTTTTCAACTTGTTTATGGCCTGGCTATTGTCTTCCCTTTATACCTAGGTATCAAGGTTATAAAATCCTGCAAGTAATAAATGAAGAACCCAACGACTTGCAGAGGTAGATCAATCAAATGAACCAGCTACGACAATAAAGAGAGCTAGTCTACGAAAGGATAACTCAACACCAGTCTAAAGTAAAACGGATCTTCGAAAAACAAGCTAAGAACAAACTATTTCTCCCTAGAGGTTGGGTTCTCAAATGGGACAAGAGAAATGAGGACCCAATTAAGCATGACAAGTTCGACAACCTATGGCTAGGACCATTTGTCATTGATAAAATTGAAGGAGAAAAATATTTCTCACTCAAGAAATTTGAAGGAGAAGAGGTTGGCCGTGCCATAAATGATCAATTTCTCAAGCATTATGTTACATACTATATATTTTCAGATTTATAATAATAATAATAATAATAAGAAATAATCTGGAATGAAATAATCACAATCAACAGTGATTAAGAAAATAACAACTTATGTTTGTAGGAATTAAACTTGAGGTCTATATAATTGGAATTCCCAACATGAAAAAAGTTGTATATCATTAAGAGAATTTTAAAATCACATAAATCCATCTTTTCCCATCAAAAATTAAATAAGTGTTGAATTATCTATTATAAATATGCTAACAATACCTTGGGTGGTTCCTAAATATAAGCATCTTTGAGGTTATATGATTTACATACAAAACAAGTTCAAATCCCATGTAATCACTTTATGTCGTGTCCCAAAGGTGATCATATAGCTATGCATTCTTTTACAAATCCTATGAAGCCCTTTTTTGTTGTAACCATCCATAAATTGGGTCTGTAAATAAAACATATCCTCCTCATCTACAAAAAGTGCTATTATGGTTTGTTCCTTACTAATCTTTAGCCTACCTTCTTAGGATTGGGTATGTTGACAACCTTCGTTAGGGCCATGGACACTCGCAGGAAGTGGAGAAAGGCCAGGGGTATTGAGAAATTCAATGCGCAATCTACCCATCCCCTTACATTTTGGTTTAAGCTAGGTATGTTGATGACTCCACTGGGGCTGTGGACGCTCACTGGCAGTGAAGCAACATTAGTGGCATTGGAAGACTCCTATCTGATTCTTCCCACTATGTCGTGAAAGAAAAATCAATGAACGTAATGAATTTAGAATGCGAGACACCTTAACAATACAGACTAATAATAATATAAGGAAAATATTACTAGTAAGGAAACGAATGACTCTGCTGGGGCTCTAGACACTCAATGATAGAAAAGAAACATTCAATAGTAAATTCCATACAAGGGTGTCTTGAAACCTTGTTTTTGTTGTTGTTTTTGGTCCAGATATCTATGCCATTGCAACATATCAGTCCCCTCACATGCAATCTTGTTACATATATCTATATTAATCTTCGGGAGACAATAATTCCCTCTACTTTCCCCTTTATTTATCTAAATTTTATGTTTCATTGCCTAACATGTAAAGGGATGGTTTTGGGAAAGGCTCTGGGGTGGTCTATGGAAAATTCATTATTAATTATACATTTATATATGTAGTGGGGAAATAAAAATTCATTTTAAAGTAGATTAAATAACCATTCATAAGTATTCATGATAAGATAGAAAAGGAAAAAGTAACACAAAATTACATCTTTTTCTCCTTAATTGATCGAGCATGGTTTTCAAAAAATAAAGTTGAACATTAACCATTCATTTATTTAAGATCAACAAAGTAAAACTCTTGAATTTCATAAGTTTTATTTATATAAGCATAAGTAACAAAGTTGTTTGACATCATGTCCATTAAAATGTTTTAACCGAGCTCCTGCGCTCTATAAGATGCAAGGTCTATACAAAATTACACATTAATAAAATTCCCAGTCAAAATCAGGTCAAATACAATAAGAATATAACTATTAGAAACCTGAATTATCTCCTTGGCAGTTAAGGAACAGCCCGCCAAGTGAACACTTCCAGATGGTTCTTGCAGTCGGATGTTATGAACTCCTTGGTAAATTCCAGGTAGCAGCACCAGTTAGTCCTCAATACGAGCCATGCGCTCTTCCATTACTTCCAATAGATGCAACATCCTGTCCATTTTCTTGTGAAGAGTCTCTCTTCAGCCCTTGCTCCCATTCCCAGTGCCTGCCATCGCAATTTTCTCACTCTGTCACAAATAGTTAGGGAAATAATTGTGTTTTACGTGACAATTGTCAATATATGCTTTGATTAATTCCCTTCATTTTTTAATTTATTCTTCCCTCTAACCCATCACAACACAAATATTTCCCTCGTGCTGTATCTAAATGGAGTTGTTTCATCGAGAAATCTATGCCGCCAACTAATTGTGACTACATGACCCAACTTGAAAGGCACTTGGCATGCATTCTTGGTTCCCCGCAGGGGGGAAAAATCCCCATATATAGCTAATATTAGATGTAAAAATACGCCTCCTTTCAAATTTTTCTAAGTAATCTCTCTCATGTATCTTAAATAGAGGGAGAAAGGGGTCACTATAAATAATGAGCAGGTATGTGAGGCAGAACTCACCTAGAAAAAGATCAACGACCAACGATTTCTCGTAGCATCCAAAAATGATGTGTCTTTAGTTCCTTCTTGAAGTCCCCACATGCTTAATATATGCTTAGTTTCTAGAATGATCACCGTTAAGGACTAGATCTGACAACCCATGAGTGCGCTCACATCTGAATTAACACACATTTTAAACACTGGCATATATCTCGACGCATCTTGATTATTCACTCTTATTTGATATAATGACTATCAGGGCCCATCGCAATCAAACATGCCTGCACGTTCAAGCTTCCATTTAGGACCCGATGTCGTGGGGACCGTTGATCAATATTAGATCAAAGATCATCACATCTAAACCTGCATGCTATTTAACTGTGAACTTCCATGCGATGGGAAGGTCCCGCTTGCCACAATTGGTAGGCAGACCAATGATAGTCAAGAATGTGGCTGATGCATTAATAGATCTCCTAATCACCCATTAGACCTTAATTCCACCATATTTTTTCCATTCTATCGGTTGGTCTAACCCTTTTCATGCTCTCTGACAAAGTGCGACCATGGATGTCTTGAAGTTGTACAACTACTCTCTGGTTAATGGATTCGTCCTTATTGGCTAGGAAGTAATTTCCCCTTTACTCCTTGTTATGAATGTAATCGAGTATCTTTAGGAAGCTATGGCTGAACCATTAGGAAAAGAAGCCCTAGTAAACGAGCTGGCTAGGGTTCATGACACTAGGGTGTGCCTGAATGACATCCTTAATTTGAAGATAACCCTCACTCTCTTAGTCGCTACTACGACTGACAACCAATGCTTGCTTAGAACTAGAATCATGCATGCAACCCTCCCTCTGGTTCACTTCAATAATGATTTTATTATGCTATTTGATGAGCATTTAGAGTCAGAGTAGCAAGAATTGTATTTTACCATAACATGGTCAACAACTGCAACACATAGAAAATCAACAACATCAACCAATTAATATAATTTGTTCATCAAACGTGACACATGGTAAATAAAAAAAATCATCTAATTACCATAATTTGGTTAACAATTGTGACACATGGTAAATCATTAACATCAACTAGTCACCATGATTCTGGTTGGCACCTCTTACTTATGGTATAATAACTATACTAGGTTCACCATCATCTAGTCCCAAATCCAAAGGCTCACTCTAGGCCATGATGTCAAATGGGCTCACTCAACCTATCTAGAGAGTAATTTGAGCCTGATGATGAAAGGAAACCACTCAACTAAGTGATCCTGGGCCTAAAGGACTATTCTTCCTAATCTCATACGCTTACACTTGAAAAATGAATTTTCTTTGTTGGACCATTCTCCATAATCTGGTCAACATAGTTGACACATAGAGAATGTCTACCCTTGATGATATAACTTTGGACCATTTTTTGTGAACTTGGTCAACCTAACCTAGGGAGAATGGATATCTTATATGTTGCAATTTCATCACTCCCTCTTCTTAGAGAGACATTCTCAATTAATCCAAGGTTGTAATTGAAATATATAGACTTCATCCTGGGATAGAGGCTTTGTCAGCAATCTATTTGATTGTATAAGAATACTGAAGCCACACTTCTTCCTTTTGTACGATTTAATAGTATCATATCTCAATGTTATTTGACTTGTCATCATGGCCATCACCTGTACTTGATCTATGCAATCCTTCAACTAACATCTAAATTCATATTTCTTCTCATCTTTCCAATCCAACTACAATATCCTTCTCCTCTACAATACCGAGTGTGAAAGATGACTACTTCCTACTTGTTAGTGTCTTAATGTTCAGTGATAAAAAATACTCTTTTCAGATTTACTTGGTAGTGGTCCTAGGTCAAAATTTCATGTTTCAAGGAAATTTTCAAATAAAATTTTATTCACTGAATGTGTCTAGGTATGAAATAATACTCCCTTCACTCCATTCATGGTCACCATCATTTCAGAGGTCAAATCATCTATCAATCATCTAGGATATGAGGTCATTCACTACACCTCCATCTAGGTCAGAGTATAGGTCTCATTTGTTTCGCCACCATAAGGTCTAATCATGTCATGAAAGAAAGAAAAAAAGAGTCATTTTCACCATACAAAGCATCCTCATTGGGAGTTAGCAAAGATAGGAAAATAAAGTAAAGGGAATTTTATTTTCTCAAATAAGTATGCTACATGGTCAAACGAGCTCCTCTCTCATGCTCACAACTCTCCATAGCCATCCAAAGATTGCCAGTTTGCTACGTTTTTTACTTTCAAGCTCCAAGAAACCATTAGAAGGGTCAGTTCATCATTGCTCAAGTTTTATAGGCTTCCAAGTCAGTAAGTGATCATCCCTCACATTTCATTCAAGTCAATTCATCAACAAATGAGTGGATTCCTTCCTTAGGTTGTCTCCACTACGTTTTTGGTGTTTTCCATGTATGGTTTGTTTCAATTGATAAAACCATAATTAAATCATCTGAAACCTTCATAAAAAAATCATACACCATACCCTAACATTCCCTATCATTCACAACCTTCCTTTCCATCAATTTCATTAAAACCCTAATTTTCACTACATTCTTGCAGAAAAACTAGTGAAACCCTGTGTTTTGACCTTTTGGGAAACGTAATCATATCCATTTCTAGAAATTTCACTTAAAGAGTAAAATCCAAATCATTACCTATGTCCCCAATTTTAAGGGATTTTTCCCTAGCTTCCTTCGACTCCATTTTTGTCCCTAAAAACACCCTACCACTATCCGCTGTTTTCCTAAATCTTCATCTTCCCTACCCACTACATATAGCTAGGGTTTTATATTGTTGAAAAACAACATGGAGGAAGAAAATAAGATCCATTATGGAGTCCACCATTCTAGTTTTGAACCAACTCAGACACATGGTATCATTTTTTAGAGCTTTAGGATCATTTGCTAAGGGTTTACATTACACACAGGGACAATTTTGCTTCAAAATCCATTTTTGAAGTAATGGAGATGAATTTTACAAAGGTGAATGATGTTTTTGTCAATAATAGGCCAAAGAACAAAAAAATCCTTTATTTTATGCAAAGGTATTATTTTTTGAGAGAAATTCTAAAAATATAGTTGCTCTAGGTCATTTTCTGCACTTTTGGACATGTTGTCTTAAAATCAAAATTTTAGGGGTTTGGAGCAGGGTTTTTCAGTTCTTGATGACTCCATTGTGTAGTAGACATCATAATATTTCCAACCATACCAATTTTATCCCAAAAATCCTTTGGGAAGGCTTCAAAACGCCCCCTCCAAGTGGCACGATGCTTCTACTCAGAGTGCCCTACGCTTCTGCAAATGTTTAGTGATCAACACCAAAATTGGATTCTGAGCCAATGCGATAGTATTTTGCAAAATGGTAGGAGGTTGTTGTTAATAAGATACCAAAGAGAAAAAACCGCTCTCATTTTTGAAAAAAACATTATGGTTGGAGATATATTAATCCATTTTAAGCCCTATTGTTGCAGAAATTTGTTTTTGAAAATCTGGAAAATGGTCATTGCAGAAGCGTCGCACAGTGGCACGAAATTTTTTTCAGGGAATCTAAATGGAGAAATTTTTACATGGTTGGATTTATTTTCACTTATACATCACATTTATGACCCCAGGTTTACATTCCACCCTCTCATTTTGAATAAAAATGCAAAAAACATCAATTTTCATGCTTTTGCCACCTTTTTTACCTCTGCGCGATGCTTCTGGAGTGAGGTTGGGAGAATAAATTTTTGAAGGCATTCTGGTGGGTATTTTATCAGTTTTTAGGGTGAAATAGAAAGAAGACACACATGGATACCTAGCCTAAATTCCAGATTTGAAAATGGGGTCCTAAAAGTCAGTCAAAATAAAAAACAATGTTGCATACATAGTGTTGGGACTCTAGTGTTATGCATTTGAGCATTTGTTTTTCTCTGCAATCTTATAAAATTTGAATTTTAAGCTATCATTATTTCACATATATACTTTTTTATGTTAATCCTATCAGTATATAGATAGAAAACATGCTTTCCAAGCTCTGTTTTAATAATATTTACATGAACATGTCTTTGCTCTTTCGATGAATGAATTCATTTTAATGCTCATTCTAACTCTCTCTCTCTCTGTTCACCCTATACAAAATGAAAAATTAAGCATGTTCCTAAGCTTACCTACCTAACCCCATCCTTGTCTCTAAAATCTAACCTTTTAAATATGACCTAAAGCCTTGACCTAGTTCCCTAACTGTCATTCCTATGCAACAAAATTTAAAAGCAAACAAAACCCCAATTTACTAAAATTTAATACCTAGCCCAAGATCATTATATATCCAGTCATCTCATTTGCTGTAAATTGAAATTGAGAGAGCCCTCTGTGGTTTTGGTAGGGATATCTACCTTACCTAAAGGTTGGGTTGTGGTTACCTCCTTCAGTTCCATTCTCAGCCTTGGGAAATGGGGGGAGTGATAACACTACTGATCCAAGAAATCATAATGACGCAAAAACTGAAGCAATATTCTGATGACATATTTTTTTCTTCCACACTCTATAAATATATGAATCCTTAAATCTTTACTTCATTGTTTGAGGAATATATCATACCATATTTGACTATTCCATGACCAATTTCTGTACCATAATGGTACTCCAACACATGTTGATAAACATTCCTTGGATCAACCATAAACTAATCTATTTCCTTCACCAGATCCATAATCACAATTCCTTTCTTGTCACCCTGACTTGGTGCTCCCTTTGACACTGAAACATATTATGGTGTGGTAATTATTTCTACTCCCTCATCCTGATAGACCATCATCTCAAACTCGGAGTTCAACTCCCTCTGAAGCTAAAAAAAGGCTTTCTAACCTATCCCTCTTTTACAAAAGCATTTCTTTTAGCCACAAATTCTCCTTCTAATGCATGAGTCCTACTTTCATCAATGGAGAATCATATAACATGAACCTTGATCCATCAAACCACATATACCATGCCCAAATGTATCTACTTTTTATCGTACAAAGCATTCTTCACTAATGAGAGTTATTCTTATGTACCTCAACATCCTAAGGTAGCTCTAGGGACACTTTTTTTTTCCTTAATTACTTTAAAAATGATCTTTGCATCCACCTACTGAAATTTTCAAAGAAATGATATTGATTATAACAAAATTGTATCTGAAAACTGAAGAAAGCGTCTTGTCATGATCCTCTCCCAATTTCTGGGAGAACCTTCTATTCTCAACTCTTGATTTGTACTTGTGTATGTTTCCATATGTTACATGTTAAATCTTCTAGATCGATCACCACTGAGTTTTGTTCAACATAATCAAGGTATTCTTCAAACTTTCTGATCTTCCTATTTTCTATGAGCTCGCATCCCATCTAGTACAATAGTTGTGAACCCAAATCAATAATTCTTGGGAATTTCCTCTTGTTATAGCATTTTCTTTGTTCTTCCACTACTTCCATCTCCTTCCCAACCATTGCAACATTTACTATGTACCTACAATCATCACTAGGAGGCCATGGAAGAAAAATTACAACCAAGTAAAGGATATAAGGATATGAGTCTAATAACTAAAAGTAAATACAACAAAAAAAGTAGTAGTCATAGAAGAGAGATATTAAATACTTATATTTTAAGAATTATATGGAAATATCAACTTACTATTGATCTTAACCTTCTTGCATCCATATTTCATATTTATTAACCTCATCCTCATCATTAGTATGATTTCATTCCTTCCTTGCATGTGCCATGGTTTCTTCTTTCAGCATAAATGTCGATCTAGTTTCAGATCTAGGGTTTTATCCATAAGCCCTATGGACTTTTTATCCAAGCCTTTTCAGGTTTCTAGGGTTTTCAAACACTAGATTTCCAAATTTCATATCCAAATTTCAAAACCATAGTATCAATATGTTCTTTACATGGATATGAAATCCATCATTGTCATCAACCAATCAAGGATGTTTCTCCAATTATTGGTCTCTCCAAACCAAGGAATTCAACTTCCTCAAAATCATTGTAGAACAACCATATTTTTTCCTTAGAGACCTCTATAAGCTTAGGTATTTGCAACAACATATTCATTCATTAAATTCAATCCAAATTGTCTTCAATAATTTATGTGACAAGAAAGTGTTGGATTTGCAAATGATTTGAATTTGTCAAGAGAGTTTTGATATTTAACCTTGAAGAGGGACTCAACCTATTTTCTCTGATCAAAGTTTTATTTCTTCATAGGCATACTAGTGATAGTGATCCTTTTTCTTTCTTTACTTGATGTTCAAGGAATATATTTTCAAGATTAAGCATCCATAATTCATAAAATAGATACCATTATTCAAATATCCTATCAACAATGATATGCAATGCAGGGTTCATGACATATATTGCTTCTTAATGTATTTTGAGATATAATGCATCATCTCCAAATAGCGCAGGTTCAATATATCACACTACAACATTTTAGTACATGAGAGAAGGTCAAATATTTTCCTGATGTGGCTAAGCATTTTTTTTAGCCACAATTGAATTGTAATGTTGTCAATTCTTCGTGTTGTAATAAGATAACTATTATGCCACACATTAACAATATTTCCATGATTGAGATTATTTATCAAACTCATCAATGAATTTGTAGGATTAATAGATTCCTACTGTATTCAAATCGATTATAATTGTCCTTCATGGCTTCTCCAAGGATCCCTTATTGTAACATATTAGACATTATTATGATATAACTAAGGAGTAAATCATAGTCTTATTTAATCTTTGATACAATCTTTTCAACCAAGCATATAAGATACCATTTCCTCTCGTTGCAGTCTACAAGAGATTTGATCTAAATGAAATCACTTTAAGTGAATTGAGCTATGATAAATACCAGAAATTCCAAGCATTAAACCAAAAACATATAGCTTCATTTTTATTTTTATAGGTGTTCATTCCCACATCCAAATTGTGATTGTAGTGTTCTTGCATGAAAAGAAAATCATGCATGATCGGTGGTCTCAACAGATCTTCAAGACTTCAAATTTATCATTAATGCATTAGTCCATATTATTATACAATATTAGTTCTAGTAGCCATATTAGATATTTAAGAGGAACTGGGTGTGAGGTTATGAAGCACTTTAACTTAAGATATTATTCAATGTACAAAGGGTGACTTTGCTAGCTTATCTTTAAGCAAAGAGTTTTTTCAAACTTCTTTTGGTTGCTTCTTCCAGAGAGCCACCAGCTTAGCTCCTTATGAAATTAAGGTATTGTCTAAGGCTCCTAGAAACTTCAACTTCTGAAGTAACTCTATCTAAAGGGATTTCAACCTTTTAGGAATATCATCACAATATTGAATAAACCTTGAAATCAATTTTATGGAATTTTGGTCTCAAAATAAATCATTTTAAGGACAATTTGATACTTTTAGCCTCCTACACACATATTTAGCTTTTGACAATTTCAAGATTTTTATTCCATGTCCGAGGCTTCTTAGACTGAGACAAATTATGAGTCATTCATGCAATCATATTCCACCTCCTGCAACCACAATCATCTTCCTAAGGAATTTTTGACTTCTGAGGCACAACATTTCAATGAATCATTTTGGAATTCTCAGGAACAAAATTTCAGTCAGGTATTTTTGCATTCCATAGTAGGTTGAATATGAGGCTTATTAGACCTATTTTGGAGCTCAGTCTTAATTCCTTTGAATAAGACACAAATTTTTATTTCTGGACAAGATTTCACTGGTTCCTTTTTCTTGTTTCGACCCCAATCTAAGATTCTTTGAAATTCCTAAGGTCTCTTGGATTCTAACACAGATTGAACTAGGGATTTAACCCTTTTCTTCTTATGTTAGTAGGCATATCTAGACTTCGTTCCTTATTGCACTGGAATAGAATTGTAAATTCAAGGGATGATAATAAATTAAGCCCTAGAGGATATATTGAAGTATATTTTCTTCTTTTAAGGCTGCTCTTTTACCCACACTCTAATACCATGTTGAATTTTCATAGGAATTCTATTTGATAATTAATTCTAATGATATTCACTTCATATTATTTATACACATTAATATTTAAGCAGTTACATATAATATCTCCAACAGTAGACATTAGGATCATAAAATGACAACTGAATTAAGAATGTAAGCATTTACCCTGGGAAAACCCACAGGGAAAAAAACCAACAACCTTTCCTTAGAGAAATTTGTCTGTTCAAAAAGAGACACAACTAGATCATATAGTAAGCTAGAATGTCAAACTTATCAAAAAAGTAGAATTTCTCAAACCTGGTCCAAATTCCTCCTAGTTAAGTCATAAGTATTCCTAACAACCTCCGACTGATCCGATCTACTAGGGCATAAATTTGACCTACTTCTATGCCCAAGAGTTTTGGTCTTGCAACTTTTCCATACCCCATCAAGTCGGTCCTTCTGATCCACATGTGCAAGGATAGTAGTAGAGACAATATCACATGCGTGTGTGTGTGTGTGTGTGTGAGAGAGAGAGAGAGAGAGAGAGAGAGAGAGAGAGATTCTTCTTTTGGTCAACTTCATCCTTACTTCTTCCTTGTCTCCTTCGCTTGATGAATAAAAGAACATGTTATTGATCAATGATTTCAATTCCCTTTGGAGGAGGTCAAATGGTTTATATATTATTTTGTTAGGAAGAATGGGTGTGTTTTTTACTAGGGCCAACTTGACTAGGAGGAGGTCTGACTTGGCTTATTCAGAGTAAAAACAATTATTTTCAAAATTCAAATTTTATCTCTTGAAAAAGGACATGAAGAACATGCCTTAAAATTTGTATTTTGACACTAGCATGGAGAACGTGCTTTATATTTATCATTAAAATATTAATTATGAAGATTGAACATAGCTAAAAAATTCAACAACATGTCCCTTGGGAAACAACATCACCAATGGACTCACTCGTAATAGCCACACACATAATAGTTCTTTATGTCCTCGATGAATTTGAATTAATATTCAAATTTCATAGTCATCAAAATAGGATATGGTCATATATGGAGGATAATGACGTAGAAACAGATAAATGATTCATTATATTTCTCATGTTTTCAATTTTGATTTCCATCGAAGACTCTCATCACATGGATAGGGAGATTTGTGCTCCTCCTAAGCTCTGATAGCACAAAACCACACAATGTCCTTGCAACACTCCAAAACATGTTGTGGTCTTCCTCCTATTGGATAAGGGGTGGCTTCAACATTAGGATACTATTGAAGTCTAAAATGGGCCTCCTAAAGAAAATAATAAAATAATGGTTGAAATAATAAAAAATATTTATGAATTTTTATAGGGAAAAATGTAAATTATTATTTTTATTGTATTTTCGGCTAATATCCTTATAACTTTACTCAAATTTAAAGTGTAGACACCTATTGGATGAAAAATTTAATTCCACATCCAACAAGTACCCGTTATGCATACTTATGAGTAGACAGAAATAGAAAAAATTGAAAATACATGGAAAAGCGTACATTTTCCATGTATTTTCAATTTTTGTGATGTGTGTCTACTTTGAAGTATGCAGAGTGGATACTCATTGGAATTAAATTTCACATCCAACAGATGTATACACTTTACATTTCAGTAAAGTTGTAATAATATAAGCCAAATATACAATTAAAAAATGTAGTTTCCTACTTTTCCCTCCAAAATATCCCCCCCTAGGGATGAGATCATTGTCTTGAATCCTATTGGTTCTCTTTAAGTTAATTTTTTTAGTACATTGCGTTTTTTGAGGCCTATTTTTTACCTCAAAATTCTCCTAATGGGGAAGTATGCACTCCCTCCAAAGCTCTCACAACATCACACCATGCAACATCCAATTACAAACTTCCTTTTAATTTCTTCCACAACCTTCGACTCACTATAACGACCACGAGTACTAAAAAAATGGTTGCCTTGGTGCACATCCAATGCTCCACACACCACTCAAATATTCAATAACATTTGATCTAACACTGGTCAATGCATATAAGTTTGTTATGAGTGCTCAAGAAACTCTTTACCTCCACATTACACATGACTTGATAACTCTGAAGTATTCACACAATAGAGATAGCCATGCCACCGGGCTTCTTGCCTCTCCAACTAAGCTCTGATGCCGAAGAAAAATATATGGAAGAAAAATTATTTGGAATGATGGAGAGATGCAACTCTAAGGTGAGACACCACTCATGTTGGAGACGCTTCCCACACTCTTTTTCACATTCAACAAGCCAAAATTCGAATACACATATAATTGCAAGGTTGTTTAATAGTTTGAATAAATTTCTAAACAATAGGATCTAAAACCTTAAAAAGAGAATAAACTCAACGATGCATAACAAAGCCTAGATATTTATTTTTCATCATTTATCCATTATTATGTTAACATTAATTTATAGCTAATATTTATATAGTATATATTTCACGTATCTCTATATAGAAATATTCTTATTCTTAATTATATGTCTATTAATTAATTTTATTAAGTTTTTATATGTTTATTAAGTATATGTTTTGAAATATCATGGTTATGAATATGAATCATTATTATTTAAATTTAGTTTATGTGATATGTATATTATTATTTTATAATTTGAAAAAAATATTTGTAATTTTATTAATTAAAAAAATTACAATATAACAAATTGAAGTTGGCTCCCATCCACAACCCCTTCCAATGATATTTGAACCTCTAATTTTTTGGGGACCAAACCCCACATGAACCAAATAGTTTACACTATTCTTACGATTCTTACTATTTTTTATTACTTTTTAAAATTATAGTCTACCTATTGTATGTTTGGGAGTTTTTCTCCAATAATTTTCCAAAATTCAGTAGGGATTTGTTGGAGTTACAAGTTTTAATTGTGAAATGTCCATAATTTGAATTCTCTAGGGTTTTTCATGGTGATGTGTTAGGTACCTATATTACTAGTATAGTCCCTTATTGTTGTTAGTGTAACCCCCTTATTGTTATTATTGTACCCCTGTAACCCCCATATTGTTATTATTGTGCTCTTAAATTATTATTGTTAGGTCGGCTAGGATTACATTGTGGCCCCATGGACTCCTATATATAGAAAGGAGATTTTGTAATTCGAATCATCCAAGAATTTTTCATTCATGTAATGTATTGAAGGTTTCCCCCTCGAAGTGGCTTATTTCTAAGGCATTGATATCTCTTTTCTTCTATTTTTGGAGCTAGTTTCATAACATTTGGTATCAAAGCTTTGGATTCTAGGGTTTCGCTGCTCCAAATAGGTCGTTGTGGTATTTTCGCTATAATTTTTTTTCTACGAAGGTTCAGAAGATAAAATTTTTAGAGTGCGAAGCTGAAATCCTGAGGAAAATCATCGAAAAATTTCAGAGCTTGGTTCACAACATTTTTGGAGTTATGATCTGTTGAAGTTAGGGCTTTGTGCAGGCTCCTGAATTTCACTTAAAACGATCATCGCAAAATTTTCACTATAACTTTGTTTCTACGAAGGTTCAGAAGCTGAAATTTTTATAGAGCAAAGACTAAATCCTGAGGAACATCTTCACAAAATTTCAGAGCTTGGTTCGCAATATTTTCGGAGATATGATCTATGGACTTTAGGTCTTGTTCAGGTTCCCGAATTTCATCTCAAAAAGGTGATCGTGGGAAAATATTCATAACTCTCTCTCTGAGCACCAAATTGGAGTTCTATAAAAAGTGACTGGAATCGCACAAACTGTAGTTTCCTGTCTATAAATTTCAGAGCCAAAGGAGCAAACAGTGACACATGGAAAGTCGTACAAGTTCGCTCTACTGAACCAGTCCATAATTAGGTCATTTTGGGAGATTGGACATAACCTTGTATTGAAGAATCCAAATCGAGTCACACCTATGGAATTCGAAAGAAGTTTTAGAGGAATAATACAGGGCCGAATTTCAGATATCGAGGATCTGCAAGTATATAGATAGGTCAATTTCAATGTCGAGCTCCTCAAAAGAAAGTAAAAGGTGTGTATTTTTTTTCCGAATTGCATAAGTCTTGTTTGAAGAATCAAGTTGAATTGATTCCAAGGGCATATTGTAGAATATATTTTAGTATTGGGTTATGAAATGCCTCCTAAAAATAATTCAACACCGATTAAGCCTTTAGAAGGCTCTACTATGACTCATGAAGACGAAGAATGACAACATGACATATCAAATTTACAAGAGCAAGTGCAACAAATTTCGCTCTCGCAAAGAGAAACAAAAAATGACATGGAAGTTTTGAAGAAAGGCGTGGAAAATAAGATGGATGGTTTGAAGAAAGGCATGGAATCTAAGATGGATGGTTTGAAGAATGTCATGGAAGCTAAGATAGATGGCATGGAAGCTGGCATGGAATCTAAGATGGATGACATGGAAGCTGGCATGAAATCTAAGATGGATGACATGGAAGCTAAGATCGATGAAAAAATGGAAAACATGAAGAATGATCTAAAATCAGACATGGAAGGTTTGACAAAGTTGATACAACAAATGTTTCCTAATGGTGAAAAGATAGTAGAGGAAACCCATGATGAGAACAAAATAAATGTTAATCGTAATTTCATAAACTCTAATGTTGGCAGAAAGAACCACCATATTCCAAAAATGGATATGAGGAAGTTTGATGGAAAGGATCCTGTAACATGGATACTACAGATGGAGCAATATTTTTATCTCAATAATGTGTAAAATACACAAAAGGTACGCATTGAAACTTTACATTTAGAACAAAATACATTTGTATGGTATCGATGGCTTTGCTCCCATAAAAAATTGTCACTTGGTCAATTTTTACGGAGGAAATGATAGCACATTATATGGATACAAAGAGCAATGCCTTCTTTAGCCAATTGATAAATCTCAAACAAAAGGGTTTAGTGGGGGAGCACATTGAGGACTTCCAAAAACTGAATATAAGGGTAACTGATATTCCAGAGGAACACATGATTGATCTCTTCATAGGTACTTTAAAGGATAACATCTAACATGAAGTTCACGTTTTGGAACTTGATTCATTGGAGAAGGCATTCAGGTTGGAAAGAAAAATTGAATGTAAAATTATGGCGACAAGGAAGCCTACCACTCACTTCTATAAAGAGGGAAGTGTTGCTACTCCTATATTTCCACAACCTACAAGGTTGACACCACAACAATTGGAAGAAAAGAGAGCAAAAGGGCTTTGCTACAGTTGTGATAGACAAATACACTAAAGGTCATAAGTGTGCTGAGAAGAAATTATTTTACATAGATTGTGAAGAGGAAGAAGAAAATGAACAAGAAGAGGATATACACCAGGAACCAACCCTAGAAGAGAAATAAATGAGTTCGACCATATCGTGTAATGCATTGGCAGGAATTACCACTCCTCAAACTCTCAAGATAGAAGGACATATCAAGAAGAAAAAGGTAATAGTGTTGATTGATTCATGTAGTACCCATAATTTTATTCATTGTAAGGTAGCCAAGGAATTGAATTGTTTTCTATACCCAGCACCAGAATGTCAAGTGATGGTTGCAAATGGAGGAACTATAAATTGCTCTGGAAAATGCCATAATATCAAGCTAACCATGGGGGAATATGTATTGAATAGCCCAATGCTTTCCATTCCTATGGGAGGTGCTGATGTTGTACTAGGAGTACAATGGTTACAATCTTTGGGGATGGTAGCTTTTAATTTTCAAGAACTTTTCTTGAAATTTTTTTCAGAAGGAAAGGAAGTCGAATTACGGGGTATTGAAGGGAAGCCAGGAAGGATAATAATCTCTAATGTCATGAAAAAGCTTCTAAAGAAAGAACAACGAGGCGTAATTGCACAATTATGCTCACTAGAAGTTCCGACATCAAAATCATCTATTTCTGCAGATCTCCAACAAGTCTTGGACAATCATTCCAAGGTGTTTGAAACTCCCAAAGGACTCCCACCTATTCGTGATTATGATCATGCTATTCATTTGATTCCAGGAAGTGTTCCTCCAAACATCAGGCCTTATAGATATCCTTACTTCCAAAAGAGTGAAATTGAACGTATGATTACATAAATGTTAGAGGCGGGTATAATTCAACCTAGTCAAAGTTCTTTCTCTGCTCCTGTAGTATTGGTACACAAGAAGGATGGATCATGGCGAATGTGTCCGGATTATAGGGAGCTCAATAAGCTCACCATTAAAGTTAAATTTCCCATTCATGTGATTGATGAATTATTGGATGAATTACATGGAGCAATTTATTTTACCAAGTTGGATCTTCGTTCAGGATATCATCAAATTAGAATGAAGACTGAAGATATTCCAAAAATAGCATTTCAAACTCATGAGGGTCATTATGAATTTTGGTCATGCCTTTTGGCCTTACCAATGCACCTTCTACATTTCAAGGGTTGATGAATTCCATTTTCAAACCCTTCCTTAGAAAATTTGTGCTAGTATTTTTTGATGATATACTAATCTACAACAGGTCTTAGAAGGATCATGTTCAACATGTTGACAGGGTGCTCAAACTATTGCAGGAGAAACAATTATATGCAAAAACATCCAAATGTTTTTTTGGAGTACAAGAGGTGGAATATCTGGGTCATATTGTATCTCACGAGGGTGTTAAGGTAGACCCTAACAAAATTAAAGCCATTAAGGAATGGAAATTCCCCACAACCATAAAGCAGTTGCGAGGATTTCTCGGGTTAACAGGGTATTATTGAAAGTTTGTTAAGAATTATGGGAGAATAGCAACACCTATAACAACATTATTGAAGAAAGATGCATTTTCATGGACTCCTGAAGCAACTAAGGCCTTTGAACATCTTAAAGAGGAAATGTGCCTAGCACTGGTCTTAGCTACGCCAGACTTCACAAAAACCTTTATTGTGGAATGTGATGCCTCGGGAAATGGAATTGGTGTTGTTTTAATGCAAGAAGGAATACCATTGCTTTTGAAAGTTGTCCAATCAAACGAAAGTATTTACAAAAACCTATTTATGAGAAGGAAATGTTAGCAATACTGCATGCACTAAAGAAATGGCGAACTTACCTAATGGGAAGGCACTTCAAGGTAAAAACTGATCATGATAGTCTTAAACACTTTTTGGAACAAAGACTATCTTCAGAAGAGCAGCGAAAATGGGTCACAAAGATGTTGGGTTATGACTTTGAAATAATCTACAAAAAAGGAAAGCTTAATGTTGTTGCAGATGCACTCTCAAGAAAGAATGAAGAGGTGGAAGCATTGCTTTGTGCCATTTCTATTATCCAACCAGATTGGATAACCGAAGCAAGAGATGAATGGAAGAAGGACGAAGAAGTGTGGACACTAATTCAAAAGTTGCAGCAAGATCCTAGTACATCTGATACATTTAGTTGGAAAAATGATTCCTTATGGTACAAAGATCGCTTATATCTTTGTAATAATTCCCAACTAAAACAAAATATTCTTCTGGAATTGTACACTTCTCCTTTAGGAGGACACTCAGGATTTTTAAAAACTTACCACAGGGTGAAGAAAGAATTTTTTTGGGATGGCCTTAAATCTGATATTCAAAAGTTTGTGGCGGAATGTTTGGTTTGCCAGCAGAATAAAGTTGAGACAATTAAGACTCCGAGACTTCTACAACCTTTATCCATTCCAAGTCAACGTTGGGAGGAGATTTCAATGGATTTTATCACAGGTTTACCTAAGTCCGAAGGAAAGAGTGTCATCATGGTGGTAGTTGATAGACTTACCAAGTATGCACACTTTGTGCATTATCTCATCCATTTAAAGCAAGTACAGTTGCTACTACATTTATGGACATAATTCAAAAGCTATATGGAAGCCCAAGGGTTATTGTGAGCGACAGAGATCCCATTTTTACTGGAAATTTTTGGACGGAGTTATTTTCTTGTTTGGGTACTCAATTAGCTCATAGCTCATCTTATCATCCTCAATCTGATGGTCAAACTAATATAGTAAATAAATGTTTGGAAGGATATCTTCGTTGTTTTGTATCTGATAAACAAACACAATGGGTCAAGTGGTTACCTCTCGCTGAATGGTAGTATAACACTTCCTTCCATACTGCAGCAAAAATGACCCCATTTATGGCACTTTATGGATATCATCCACCATCCATCACATCATATTTAAGAGAAAATTTGAAGGTTCAAGCAATGGAAGATCACATCGAGCATCAGCAAGAAGTTCTCCAACTCTTAAAGGATAACCTGAATTTGGCACAAAATCGAATGAAACAACAGGCAGATCAACATCGTAGCGAGAGAAGTTTTGATGTAGGAGATTGGGTATTTTTACGGCTACAACCATACAAAAGAATGTCCCTCAAGCAAGCAAAGAAGGATAATAAATTATCGCCAAAGTACTATGGTCGTTACAAGTTGTTGCAAAAGATTGGTACTATGGCATACAAATTTGAGCTTCCTGCTTCTTCGCGAGTACATCCAATTTTCCATGTTTCATGCTTAAAGAAGGTTATAGGTGAAAATCTTCCAGTTCAAACAATATTTCCAGAACTTGATAAGGAAGGAAAAATCATATTGGAACCTGAAGCGGTCATGGAAACAAGAACTCAATAGCTACGGAATCGATCAATTTCAGAGTATCTCATCAAGTGGAAGAACTTACCCACTGAAGATTCTACATGGGAGGATGAGAATTTTATACAAAAGCACCCAGAGCTACTCAAGCGTTGAGGACAAAACTTTTTTTGAAGGAGAGGGGCATGTTAGGTCCCTATATTACTAGTATAGTCCCTTATTATTGTTAGTGTAACCCCCTTATTGTTATTATTGTACCCTTGTAACCCCCATATTGTTATATTGTGCCCTTAAATTATTATTGTTAGGTCAGCTAGGATTACATTGTGGCCCCACTAGGATTACATTATGGCCCCATGGACTCCTATATATAGAAAGGAGGTTTTGTAAATTGTATCATCCAAGAATTGTTCATTTATGTAATGTATTGGAGGTTGCCCCCTCGAAGTGGCTTATTTCTAAGGCGTTGATATCTCTTTTCTTCTATTTTTGGAGCTGGTTTCACAACATGCTGAACATGTATATGCAGTCAAAATAACGTTTAAACAACTAAAAATTAAGATTTGACAAAAAAATGTTTCTCTAGCAAAAAACTTCAAAAAATATAATAGTTAGACAACACACTTTTTTAATTGACTCTACATTTAAATATTTACACTAATTTATGGATACTACACTTGGAATAATGAAGAAATGTAGAATCTTCAGATTATTGTATTATTAGTGATATGTTGTGATCAGTTGGATTGGATCCGATTTTAAAGGAATCTGTTCAATTCCTCAACAGATTTTCAATCTTATTTATGTATGAATGATTTGGTGAATGATATTAGTGTCATGTGTAGGAAATATTCAGGTTAAGCTTGGCTCACCTAAGAGATGCTCATTTCCTCCATTTTATATCTTTCCTAAATTTTAGTTGGTACAATAGAGTTAGGAGTTGGAGTCTCTAGTTGAGTTTAGTGTGTGTCACTCAGGAAATTGTTGGAGTTGCAGACTAGAGGTTGGAACTAGAGACTGGTGTGGTGATCGTGGAAATTGGTTGTTGCTATGAGGTGCCATAGAAGCATGTGTCTAGCCTACATATGAGAAAAATTACATGTTCATTTTTTTGAAACGTTGTCAGGAGAGGAGGCCTTGTTGAACTGGAGAAAGCCGTAGGCACTGGGCATGTCCCGCAGGCCATCTACAAGTTTGAAAATTTGTTACCAAGAGTCATTGTGTATTTGTGACAAAATTGTTGTAACAACCCTATTGTTAAAAGTTCATGTAATAAAAGTTGATAAAGGTAAAATAAGACCACAGGCAAGGGAAACTTATTCCAAGCTAAATGTTGGGAAATATGTCATAGTGGGAATAACTTATTGTGTTTTATGACTAAAGGAAATTGGCAAAGGAAATGGCTAAGGCTTTGGAAAGGAAAAAGGGTATTTTTGGCACATTATTCATGAAAATAAAGGAAATTAGGAGAAAGTAAGATGAAAGGTCAAATGTTTCATGTGAGGAGGAAAATGAAGGAAAATAATGGAAAATTGAAGAAATTAGAGGCCTCGTCAATAAAAATAACTCAAAGCATCAGTGGAAAAGATTTTGTCAGATTTTGTAAGCTTTTGGCTAGATTTTGTTAGTTTAGTGTTAGAATTATCTCAAAGAGGAGAAATAACCAAGAGGAGACATACATAAAGTAAGGAAAGGAAAAGAAAGGAAATGAAGGGAAAATCAAGGAAGGACAATGAAAGCAAAGGAAGGAAAGGATCAAGAAACTTCAACATAAATAATTGTAGGTAAAATATTGCATGTGTGATTTCCTAGTTGGTTTTTACATGCATGGTATGTGCATGTTGGTATATGATTCTTTTGTTGTCATTGGCATGGATTTTGTCACGTTTTGATAGTGGATTTCACCCTAGCCTTTCCATTTCCGGCTAGCCATGGTGTGATGGAATTGTTCTCAGTTTTTAGCTTTGGATTTCCATATGGATTCTACATTCAGGGGGAGAAGGTATTAGGAAAATTCCCAAAGGCCTATGAATCCCTTGACTAGTAATGGAAGGATACACGATAAAACCTAAGGGTGGAGACAGGGAAATTCCTCAAGGATGGTGAATAAATTTTGCGGCATCTAAGCTTGGTTCGTTTTTGTGATCTCATCACTGGTTTAGGTGTGATCATGATATGGAGACGGTGTAGGTGGTTTAAATTCTAGATTCCATTGGTTTTCTTTGGAATGGTTTGTCCCATGAGATCCCAAATTCATGATTTGAATATGGCATGGGGGTGATTGGCTGAAGAGAGATTTGGTTTAGCCAATCTATGGTTGAGTGGAATGTGGAAGTCCTAAAATCGATCAATATTTTCCTATGTTTAATTAAATATATGTTTCTCTTGCATTGAATAAGGAAATATATTGGTTATTATGTGGATTTAATGGTTGTTCTCTTATTTTTATTTATCTGGTTATATGTTGGTTATAAGCATGGTTTTATGACAGATAGTAATCATGGCTCTTTTCATGTTTTCACTCATAACTGAATAAATAATGAGTGCAATACCTAATTGGTGTTATGAAAACTAATGTGATAAGGAAGTGGCCCTTCTTGTTAAAACTCAGATAATTTTTCAGTCTTTCATGTTCATACTTGAATTCATGACCTGTAGGTTGCATATCTACCAAGTGTTTGACATAAAGTCAGTGCTGGTTGGGGATGGTCAGGTCAATTCTTGGTTTTAGTTTTGGTTTACAAGCATTTTTTCTATGTTATTTACGTTCTTTGGAAGTTTCACTGAGTTCTGGGCTTCGGCCTGATTCTAGGCCCTGAAAACGTGGTACATAATTTGGAGTCGCTAGCACATAACTAAGCAGAAAAGTCCATAGCCACATGGAGGAAGGATCATGCGTGCGACTAAGAATCCATAGTCACATGGAGGCCTTCGCAAGGGAGTGACTAGGTCTCTAGCTCAGGGAAAAATTGGGTTCTCTCAAGGGTTGGAAACCTAGAGGGGTTGTGCTACTCCTTGAGGTTCTGTGGAACCTGAGGGAAGTCAGTAAGGTCTTAAGTTGTTGACTCCATTTCCTTAAGGTCACCTAGGAGGTTGAGTCTTATCATAGTGACCCTTAGTTCATGTTTACCTCGAGAAGGCCAGTTAAAGTGGGTAGATATGGGAGGAGGAATTACACGGTGGTATCAGAGCAAGTTGCGCTCTCTTTGGGTCATATTTGATACCACAAGGTGGTATCAGAGCGTGGTTTCACTCTCTTTGGGTAAGTATGATGTTGTCAATGTTATGGTTATCATGCATGGGATCATGGGATACAGTTGCTATGGTCGTGCATGATTTTTTTGGGATGTTATGTCATTATAAGGGCATGCTTATGGTTATACATGTACATGCTAATGTGGATTTATCTTGTAGATGAGATAAGCCTCCCATAAACATCATTATGGTATGGATTTGAGTTCGGTATCTATTTGGTTTATCTAACATGGCATACTTGTAGGAAGAAGAGAATCAAAGATGACAAGAAAAATGGTATACTACAGTTCTCGTGACACTTCCTATAGATCATTTGGGCAGCAAGGAGAAGAGTATTCACCTAGTATAATAGTTCCATTGAGGAGATTGAGTGCAAATATCATAAGTTGTAAATCAAACAATGATAGGTTGGTTAAGACTTCGGAAATAATTACAATGGTTCAGGAGAAGCAAGTAGAGGTTAATGTAGCGATTATTCAGAGCTTGTAAGAGTTAAAGAAACATGGATGGATGAGAATCAATCAAGAGAAGATAGAGAAAAAAAATGGAGCCTATGGTAGAAGATCTCGGTTTGGATGTATATTAGATAGAGGGGACATAATTAGATGCGGCAGATAACTGGATACACCTGATAGGAGGGATGGTATGTATAGTCACCATTGTATTTCCTCATCCAAGAAACATCATCACAGTAATAACAGTTAACATCCTTACAGGAGGAAGGATTATTTACCTGAGAAGTTCAAGAAAGTGAAGCCCCCTACATTTTATGGAGAGATGAAGAAGAAAAAATATTCAGAGGCATGGTTGCATGGAATGAAGAAATTATTTATATTACACAACTATTCAGAAAACATGAAATCCATGATAACTGCCTTTAGCCTTAAAGGGAAAGAAAATATATGGTGGGAATATGTGAAGATTTTCAAAGGTTTTTGGGAAGAAGACTTGATTTTTGATGAATTCAAGAGGATATTCAAGAAGAAGTACCTATCAAAGAGGTATTGTGATGATAGAGCTAGGGAGTTTTATCAACTACACATGGGTTCTATGATAGATAATTAGTACACTAGCAGATTATTGGAGTTGTTGACGTATGTTCCATATCTTAAGGAGGAGAAGGCTAAGATCCAAAGATTCATTAACATATTTCCAGCAACATATAGACACCGGATTAAGTTTGATGAGCCTAGATCGTTAGAGGAAGCCATCCGAAAATTAAAGCATTGGTATGAGCAGTAAAAGCGCAAATTTGAGCCTAAACGTGAATTGAAAGGAAACGAGAAGGTAGAAAGGAAATGGCCACCGAAGTGGGGAAGACCTCAAGATGCAGGTGAGAAAGAGAATGTTTCTCCTTACAAGAATTTAAATGTAGCTGAAAAGAGACATGTACCACAGCCTAGAGAGAATCATACTAGAGGTGATATTAGAGCACCATTGCAGTGTTGGATGTGTGGAAAAGATCATCGTAAGAAGGATTTTCCATTGTGTTAGTCTCCTGTATTCTACAGTATGACTAGATAACTATCGATTTTCTACAGTCTGCTGAAAATAACATTCCCTGACTATCATTTATTTTCAAAAATCTCATTTCCTTTATTATTTCCACCTAAGCCTCTCCATTTTCTCTCATTTTTCCTCCCCAACACTCTGATGTTATGAAGTCTCATATTTGACCCTAAATATCTCATTTTTACCCCTTTCTCTACCCAAAACTCCACTCCCATTGCTAAAGTCCTCTCCCCTTAATTCATTCCCCTTATTCCATAAAAACAATGTAAAAATCATTTTTTTACATTGTTTTGAAATAGGTTTATTTGGGACTCACTCTTTTTAAATAAACCTTGTTTATTTAGATCTCCCGACCCCGTTATATTAACACCTGACCGCTCATGTTTTAAACCCCCTTGCTCTAAACCTTTACCCTCCACGTCCATATAACCCTGGCCCCACCTTATGATTAAGCACTTCCGATTTGATATACCATGGGCCTCGCATTATAAAAGCCCCACCCTAAAATTTTAACCCGCCATCACATTCAAAGTCTTGGCCCCACCATCCTAACTAACTCGTGACCCCTTCTCACCTGAACACTGTCCGATCCACTCCATCAGATTCGACGACTGTCGTGCCCTATCGCAAATCCAAACACCCAAGGTTTAAAACCATTGGAGCTTGCGAAATATGTTTTATTCTCACTCATCCTTTCCTCCACGCGTCGTCCCGATGTTTCATCGCATGCCCTTTGACCGATACCACTAACCACCTATGGACCGTGCAAAAACCACGAAACCTCTCCCGCGCCATAATATGAAATCGCCCACCCATTTTGAACATTTTGAAACCCTGTGTATCTGCGATAAATCCCAAACCTCTATAATAGCCCATGCATCATGTTTAAATAAACTTGGAAGGCCATAGCCAAACACAAAAAACCGAAAAGCCTCCATTATTCGAACTCTGTCCACAGACCTGCCAAGATCCTGCAAGTCACCATTGCCCCCACCTTGCGGGATCTAGTTTAATTTTTTTTTTTTTTTTAATTTTGCAGGTGACCGATGTATGAGAAAATGCATAATTTTCATTTATACTTCCAAAAATTGTTTAAAATAAGCTCTCTAGGTAACGATCCAGGAGCCTTATTTACCAAAGGATTAGGAGCGCAAGATTAATCAGAAGGCAGTGATGGATCATGATCAATAAAGATCATATGATGACTACAGAGGCAATGAGTTTTCATCAAAGAATAGAGTACGTTAAAAGGAGGGTTTCACGGTGACTGCACAGTCGAAGAAATATCAGAGATGAAGACAAATGAAAATACAGTCACTGAACAATGAAAGTTAAAAATAATAAAAATTAGTCAAAGATTAGAGTTAAAAGACAAATCAAAATTAAAAAAAAAGCACAAATAAAAGAGGTAAAGGAAGTAGCCAAAGTTAGTAAAATAAAATAGGTGAAAGATATAGATGAAGATAGATTAAAAATCAAGGTTCAAAGACAAATCTGAGGATAAAACAACAAAGAAAAAAGAGCCAAATGATAAAGACACTCAAAAATTACTTCTTCACAGTCATATTGGCCACCTACAGCCTAAAATTGATTTAATAAGCTACCTCAGTTAATCTTTCAAGTCAGAGATATTTTAGTAGCCCATAAGTTATTGCAAAAGTTAATGTTAAAGGCATAATAGTCAAAAAATATCCTAAAGTTAGCTCAACAGTAAATTAGAAAGTTATTACAATAGTAGGCCAGTCAGAGATATTTTGGCATTGGGCCTTGCATGGTATCAATTGTCAAACATCATTTACTCTGTAGTAAATAAAAATTTGTCACCCTAGATAAGGGAAACCTCCTCATCTACAGTTAAATACTGCATGTATTGTTCATTATCATTGTTGGTTGGTTGCTTGGTTGGATGCTGGGCTGGATTTTGATCAGACTCTGAGTTGCAAGGTTATATCACTAGAGCATTGTAACTGTTTTGGACATCAGTAATACAAGCACGTTCACAATATTCTTGAGCTATGTTAATGGTGATGTTATTCCTCTTTGTCAATGTTTCTCCTTTGTTTTCCATATTGTACATCGATTTCTCTAATAATAGAACATAAAATTTAGATTAAGATATGCTTCAGAAACATTCATTTGTAGACCCTTTCTCCTTAATTTATGCTTCCTTTCTTTTAAGTTCATGAGTTGTGAACTGTAATACTCTTCTTTGTGTATAATCACCGAATTGAGTGTCCAAAAAGAAGACTAAAAAAAACCTTGTATATATATAGTCTTATTTCAATGCTAAATGAAAAGACATGTCTCCACATGCAGGCCAACAAGGGATGGCTAGGATAGGTCGGCTCCAAGACCAGAATAATTTCCTTAACTTGAAAAATTCATATCTCCCAAAATGCTTAGAGTTTTTGGGCGTGTAAGGGCTCATTAGAAAGGGAAAAGTATGCTCTAAAGGATGGTGAAGGTCTCACAAAGAAATTCTTCTTCTAAGATTGTGAAACATATTTGTCTTTGTGACTGTCCTTAAATTTTATGCATAAAAAGATTGGGACAGTGTGGCTTCTACATTCTTTGGTTTCTTCATTTTTATTAATGCCATGTAGAATCATGTATCAACAATGTCTTCATATACTAATGCAATGATATGTCATATTGCAACCTTCATCTCAGTCAAAGTCATATTGACATCAATGAAAATCTAAATTAACAATCTCCCCCTTTGTCATTGATGGCAATATTCTTGCCCTTCCAACATTCTCTCCCCCTTTGTCATCAATGGCAAATGGGGTGCCAAAGTACTCCCCCTGTCAAGCTGCTCCCCTTAACATACTGTACTCCTGACATGCTGCGTGATTTAATGTGATGCAATAGCAACGACTCCCATATTTTGGTGAATATACTCAAATGCTTCTCGTGGAAGGGGTTTTGTAAAGATATCAGCAATTTTCTCTTTTGTATTGACATATTCCAACCTGATATTTTGTTCAGCAACTTGTTCATGGAGAAAATGGTATTTGATTGGAATATGTTTGGTCCTTGAGTGCATCACCGGATTCTTTGAAAGACTGATGGTGCTAGTATTGTCACAAAAAATAGTAACTGGTTGCTTAGTTTCTATGTTGACATCCTTCAAGGATTCCTTCATCCATATAATTTGTGTACAACAATCATCAACATCTATATATTCGACTTCAGCTGTAGAAAGGGATATAGATGATTGTTTTTTGCTAAGCCAAGATATAAGACAATATCCCATAAAGAATGCATTTCCACTGGTACTTTTTTGATCATCCACGCTTCCAGCCCAATCAGCGTCAGAGTAAGTTGTCACAATAAGAGTTGAACCCTTAGGATACCAAAGACCGAAATCAATCATTCCTTTCAAATATCTGAGAATTCTCTTCACAACTACTAGATGGGATTATTTAGGACTTGACTGAAATCTTGCTACCATTCCTATTGCTTGCATAATATCTGGTCTTATAGCAGTTAAGTATAGGAGAGCTCCAATTATTGATCTGTAAAGAGCTGCATCTATGAGAGGGGTATCATCATATTTTCTTAATTTACAATATGTGGTCATCGGAGTGCTCATAGGTGCACAATATTCCATCCCATATCTTTTGAGCATGTCTTTAAGATATTTTTCTTAAGATATAAACATGCCTGCAGAGGTTTGAGATATTTGTAGCCCAAGAAAGTAAGACAACTCACCAATCATTGACATCTCAAATTTTTTGGACATATTTAGAGCAAATTCATGGCTCATTTCTTCATTATTTCTAGCAAAGATTAGATCATCAACGTAAACAAGAGTGATCATAAGTTTTCCCTTGTCCATATTCATGTAGAGATTGCTACCTGCCACTCCCTTTTTGAAACCCTCTTGTTGCAAATAGTGATCCAACTTTGCATACCATGCTCTAGGGGCTTGTTTTAATCCATACAAGGCCTTTTTTAGTTTGCATACAAAGTCTTTTCCTTCAGCAAGATCAAATCCTTCTGGTTGCTCCATGTAAAATTCTTCCTTGAGATCTCCATTCAGGAATGTTGATTTTACATCCATTTGATAAACCTTGAATCCTTTTGAGCAAGTAAATGCTAAAAACATTCTTATGGCTTCCATTCGAGCTACTGGTGCAAAGGTTTCTTCGAAGTCAATTCCTTCGATTTGCGAGTATCCTTTGCAGACAAGTCTGGCTTTATTTATGATGATTTGTCCATCTTCATTCATCTTGTTTTTGAATACCCATTTTGTTCCAATTATATTTTTATCTTTTGGGCGAGGTACCAGTTCCCAAGTCTCATTTTTTTCGATTTGAGACATTTCTTCTTCCATGGCCTTTATCCAATAAGGATCTTTGCTTGCTTGAGAAAATTTTTTAGGTTCTATTAAAGATAATAGAGCCACATCATCTTTTCTTGGGGTGCTTATCATCCTTCTTCGAGTTTGGATTCCTTCATCTATATTTCCGATGACTTGTTCTTTCGGATGATATCTTTGAACAAACTTGATCTTGGAGGGAGTTTGTGAAGATTCACTTTGAGGTTCTTCATTCTCCTCTTCTTTTTCAGGTTCTTCTTCTTCACTTTGTTCAAAGAAAGGCTCAACTTCATGATCTTCAATTCTTTTTTCTGGAAGGCCTTCATCAATCTTCACATCAATGCTTTCCACTATTCTTTGTAGACGATTGTTGTAACATTTGTAAGCTTTGCTCCTAGTGGAGTATCCAAGAAATATTCCTTCGTCAACTCTAGAATCAAATTTACCTAGTGAGTCATCATTTATTTTTATGAAACATTTGCTTCCAAAAACCCTGAAATATTTTACTAAAGCAGGTCTTCCTTTCCATAATTCATAAGGAGTCTTTTCATTATTTGGTCTTAGTTGAGTTCGATTTAAGGTATAAACTGCGGTGCCAACTGCTTCTCTCCAAAATTTTGGTTGCAAATCGGCTACTAGTAGCATTGTCCTTGCCATTTCTTGAATGGTTCGGTTCCTTCTTTCAACTACTCCATTTTGTTGGGGTGTCCTAGCAGTAGAGAGTTCTCTTTCGATTCCATGCTCTTTACAGAATTCATCAAATTCTTTTGAGGTGAATTCTCCTCCTCTATCCATTCTAAGACATTTAATCTTAGAATCTTTCTCATTCTCAATGAGAGCCTTAAGATTTTTAAAACATTCAAATGCTTTGGATTTATATTTTATGAAATATATCCACATCATTCTAGTATAGTCATCAACAAATAGAGCAAAGTACCTTTCACCTTGAAGAGCTGGAGTTCTAGTTGGCCCACACAAATCTGCATGAATGATTTCCAAAGGTTTTGTTGTTGAGAAATCCTTAGTTTTGTGGCTAGTTCTGGTTTGCTTTCCATGTTGGCATGGGCCACATACAACTTGATTTGGTTTGCACATTTTTGGAATATCCCTTACTGCATTAATTTTCTTGATGTTGACTAGGTTATCAAAACTTGTATGCCCCAATCGCTTGTGCCATAACCAACTTTCATTTGTTTGACTTAAGTAACATTTATCTTCTTGGATTTTACTAAGAATGTAAACATTATCTGGTGTTCTTACTCCTTTCGCCACAAGTTCTCCTGAGGATGAGTCTCTTATTTCACAATTTTTTGTACTAAAGACAACATTATGTCCTTGGTCACAAATCTGGCTAACACTTAAGAGATTGTGTTTGAGCCCTTCTACCAGCAAGGTATTTTGAGCCTTTCCTAGTCCATTGACAAGGGTAGCAATTCCTTTTCCAGTGATTTTAGCGGATCCACTTCCAAAGGATACATTTCCATTTTTCTTGTTCAATGAGATAAACTTCTTTTGGTCACCTGTCATATGTCTTGAGCATCCACTATCCACGAACCAATGATTTTCTTCACTATGAGCACATAGAGCTAGGCCCAATACATATCAGCTTCTTGAGATTTATGATTTTAGCTTTTCCTTTTGAGAGGACAATTGTTCATTATGATCACACTATCACACAATGAGCAAGACAGATCAAAAATTAGCCAAAGGATCAAAGGAATTGTAAGTTTTGATTTGTCCTTGTTCTTTACAGACCATGTAGTTGGTTTGTTCGATCATTCAATCTTGGTGCTTCATTCTTATGAGCCTTGGTAATGCTTAGCTTGATGCCCAAAGTTTTTACTATTGTGTACCCTAAGAAAATTATTTTGATACTTCTGTTGTAGTATCCATAGCTTGAACCAACATTCTTCCTTGGAGTCAGTTTTTTTCTTCAATTTCTTGATTTTCGAGATGGGACTTTGTTCCATATGAGATGACTTTTTCTGCATTTGTCATGTTGAGGTTTTTTGTTATTAACATGTTGCAAAGAGCTAGAGAGCTTTTACAACCCTTTTAACTTGCTAATTCCTTTCTTAGAGAAAGAATATTATTTAGCTCAAATTTTTCGCGTACATCATCCTTTCCTTTTAGCTTAATGTTCAAGAAATCTTCTCTTTTTTGCTTCTCTTCTTTATATTTTGAGAGAAAATGATCTTCTTTGTAGATTCTCATTTTCTTCAATGGAACCTGGCTAGAAAACTATCCATGTTTTTCTCCATCTTCTAGTTCTAAGTCATCATCATTTGTAAATGCCATGAATAATGTTTCTTTGCCCAACATAATTACTTTCTCATCTGATTCATCATCACTTTTAGAAGGACGATATTTCTAGTTGATTTCTTTTTGCGACCACACCATCTTTCATCGACTCATCTTGTTTGGAGAAGAATTTTTTCTTATTAAACCCTTTTCTTTTGTACATCACTTTTTTAGAGTCCTTTTCATCATCACTACATCATGTTTATGAGGACATTTCACAAGACAATGACCTATTCTTCCACAATTGGAACAAATAAGAGGGTATTTACTTTTTAGCTTAGATCCCTTGTAGTCTTTCACATAAATTGCTGAGCTAACTTGTTTTCGCATCGTATCTGTTAGTTGTTGCAATTCCATCCTTTTTCTTCTTTTAGACCCGAGGCTTTAAAGCCGTTTTCTTGAAATTTGAGCCTCCTTTTCCTCATCTCATAGCAATAAGAATTCCATGGAAGTTCATCTATCTTAAGAGTATTCAGGTCCTCTGCTTTCTTCTATGCAGCACTTACTTTGGAGTCGAAATCTATCGTGAAGTTGTCCCAGATTTTTTTTGGACCAATGGTGCTTTCAATATTTTCTCCTGGGGCTCTTTAAGAGAGTTAACCACTAAAATACTCTGGGAGGAAGCATAATGCAATTTCTTCTTCATCATCCATTTTCGCGTACCTCGAATCATCTTCGTAGGTTTGAAGCTTTGCCTCTTCAACTTTGGAGTCCCCCACTACATAGAGAAACCAACTTATCCCATACTTTCGAATAGCCACAATCTTACCACTTCGTAATTGGAACGATTCCACTAGTGATGAATTTAAAGCTTTGCATTAGTGAAGCAGTAGGCTCTTATTTCATATTGATCACCAAGATCACAGAGCTTTTGCACCTATCCAAATAGAGGACATTTCAGAGCAACAATTATTAGATAGTAGGACATCCTTTTTTTTCCAAAAACTAAAATTTGTTCCATCAAAGATAAAGGCTTCGTTGCTTCCATGTTCTTCATCGTGCCCAAGAATCCTTTTCTTCCAACCCAAGTAGATGACAATGGAAGGCTAGCTTTGATACCAATTGTTGGAAAAATACCCCAGAGGGGGGGGTGAATCAATATTTTTTTCAACCCGTTAATTGGTTGCTAGTTGATTCTACACAATTGCGTACGCAGAGGTGTACAATGACAACATCAAGAATTAATAATTTTAATCCTCTTTCTAATAGTAGTATACTTATAGATGGGTGAGGGTACCAACCATTTTAATGAAACAGGCACCAACCTGTTTCCACACCAACTTGGACTTTGGATGAGGTTTCTAACCCTTCTAGGGGCTTGACCCCATTTTCTCAAGGCACCAACCTTGTGTTTAGGAGTTCTCATTTCCAAGGAAACCAATCCTTCTTTGCTTGGTTTAATAGAGAATGTGAATAGTACTTACTTGAATGTTCTTGACATATTCATCACTATATTATTTCTTCCAAAATTATTCATCGTATTTTGTCCACCAACTTGCAAGATGCTCCAACGCTCAATCACCATGTTGTGTTGACTTAACTAAGAATTAACTTGCTTCACTATTCAGTAGTAAGTATCTTCACTATAAGTACTTCAACGTTCAAGGTGTTCACGTACTTGGTCTGAATTCTGCAATTAACAATCTAGCAATTATCAATTTCGCACCATTCTAGCATCATACCGCACCATCAATTTTAATTAAGCGCTCATACTCAAGAGTTCACCACACATCACTAATAATTTTGTGCTGACTAATGCTTTTCAAAATATTTTTCACTTCACAATGGGCTGAGATTTTTCACCCAAAAAACAATTGTAGAGTCTGGCTTCCGTTGCTAAGAGTAGCCGCTCGTCATGTTCGAGTTTAGTCCTCCAAACTATCCGTGATATCCGGGCCTGCAGAGACAATCCTTCTTATACCCGAGCCTCCAAATTTTATATTACAATGGGTCCGGTCGTCCCGAGGGCATGTTGATTTAGGAGCGGTCATATGATTAAGGTCCTAAGATAATGCAGGTTACACTTGAAGACAGCACAGCATAAAGGTTTTACAATAAGACCACACCATTGTTTCTAGTCACTATAGGAACGACAAGACAGCACGGGTCCTAGGAGGATCCGAGCTACCATGATTCCATGTCACGTGTATGTGCACCAAGACACAAAAATAGATCCAAGTAGAAACAGTTTGAAATATGAAGGGTATGAAACTATTACAAAGGATAAGTCAAACTGAGGTAACAACATTCCGATTTAAAACTCAAAAACATTCATTCGTAGACCCTTTCTCCTTAATTTACAGTTTTTCTTTAAGTTTCACGAGTTGTGAACCGTAATACTCTTTCATATAATCACCTAATTGAAGTGTCCAAAAAGAAGATCAAAAACCTTGTATATATATAGTCTTATTTCAATGTTAAATGAAAAGACATGTCTCCACATGTGCCGACATGATGGCATAGGGACAGGGTTGCCTAAGCCTAAGACCCTAATAATTTCCTTAACTTGAAAAATTCATATTCTCTAAAACCGCTTAGATTTTTGGGGTCCGTAAGGTCTCATTAGAAAGGGAAAATTATTCTCTAAAGGATGGTGAAGGTCTCACAAAGAAATTCTACTTAAGATTATGAAACATATTTTTTTGTGACTGTTATTAAATTTTATGCATAAAAAGATTGGGACAACGTGGCTTACATTTTTTTGTTTCTTCTATTTTTATTAATGCTGCAGAATCATGCATCAAAATGTCATCATATACCAATGCAAAGATATGTCATAGTGCAACCTTCATCTCACCAAAGTCATATTGACATCAATGAAAACATAAATTAACATCAACCCTTGAACCTTAAATTTAAGCCTAGAAGAATCCATACCGTATCCCCATCCTAACCCAAACCCTTCGTAATAGTCGACAATCCGTAGCACATCCTAAAGAAAAATCCTAAATCTAAAAATCCAACCGTTAGTAGGTTTATCTACCAAACGTAAGTTACTCACTCGAAAACCTAAAGAATTACAACATCCTATCTCGTCTACCCTCGGAATGTTTCGTCTGTGACCAGATCTCACAATCGGATAACCTTATAATTCTTGTGACCATCCATTCACAACGTAACTCGTTGTACTAACTCTAACCCCCATTCATACCCCCAATGGTCACCTTTCCTTCTTTTAACCTCCACTTCTTAACCCCCTTTGTTTCCCAACACAACCCATGGCAACATGGTATGCCCCATTAGTTCTTACCATTGCCTTTAGTAGTTCTACCACAAGACTATCAAATTAACATTCCCTTATACGATGCAAATAGCTCCTCGACAACCGCTCAACAACATGTGGATAGAATGAATGACTATTTTGACAAACAAGAAATAGATGATGAAATTGTTAAACTAATATTGTTTTCTCAAAGCTTAGAGAGAGGCAAGAAAATGGTTCAAAGGCTTCCACCCCTAATAATGTACATGACCTCCCCGCTCTTCATCAACTATTCTTAAACAAATGGGAAGTTTTAAGAAAAAATCTCTCCAAGTCTTATCATATTATGAAAAAAATCAAAAGAAATGTTGGAGACAAATTATCATCGCACAAGGTTTAATAGTGTATACAATGCCATCTTCCTCACATGAAACCTCCACAAGGTTTATCCCTAATGAAACTTAAGGTATGGTTTCCACCCAGAAATGGCTTATCAACCAAGAGAAAGAGACGCTTCTTACATTAGAATATATGTAGAGGGGTGGGCGGTGCGAGAGGCAAATCGAGCCCAAAAGGATAGAATAAGAACAAGAAAGAGTCACATATAGGGAGGAAATTGTAGCTCTCTATCCGATGCCAAGATTGACAACCCAGTTAGAACCACAAAGTGACGACGGAGAGAATAAACATGGAATGAGAGAGGAATTCCCCCTAGAGAAAACCAAGTAGCACCTCAAAATAGAAACCGTGTAATCAAAACTAAAACCTTAGGATAAATCCCTCAAATAAGATAGAGAGGGTTTGATTAGCAAATCAAGCCTTTTCCAAGAAAACTATGTCAAAGGAGGATGAGGGAGTGATCAAGAACCAAAAGAGAGTCAAATCAATCTAATAGAGCAAAAATGAGGACATTATTTTCCTTTATTGAGGAAGAGTGCTGGCATGTTTTCCCCAAATTAGTTTGAAGAAGAATGCTCAGAATCTCAAGACTACAAACAAGGCTTTAAAAATGTTATTATGAAAGTACATAAGCAAAGATGATTCCTCGTGAGGCAAGAAAATTCAAGATATTCCCAAGAGAAAGAACCCTAAATTTCTTCTAATGATCCCTTTAATTGATCTTAAAAATAAAGGGTAAACTTCAAACAAAGTAATAAAAGTTCATAAAATAAAACAAAAACAAAGCCTGTGAAACAACACTAGTAAATCAACTGTTCTAACAAAACTTATCTTTGTACCGATATCTCTAATGCAAATCAAATAATTTGAAATCGCTTAAAAACAATGTCCGATAAGACCGATTTAAATCTTCCAAAAACATGACATTTTTCGCATTGAGAATGAAATTGCCAAGATAAAAATTTCATACCTCTACCAAATTAGGTTGCTCAAGATGTATATAGATCCCAAGTTTTGAAAGCTTTAAACATAGGAGCAGTAACACTGCATCAGAATTGAATGACGACAAACTCGAGCTTTTGTCCTGACCGTGGCAGGTCGTAAATTCCAAGAAGGAGGTGTTCTCATTTTTATGTCGCTGAATATCTGATAAAACTTCTCCGCAATGCCATGTTAGTTTCATGATTCTCACAACCTCATGCCAAAGGTAACAGGAAAGAATGGGCTCAGTAACTAGCTACAAAGACCGTATCTTTCGACTCATGTAGGGTAAAATGTCTAGGCCGATCAAAGACCTCTTATGCTGACTTAGTTCCAAATACTAACAAAAGCCTAGTAATTGACATTGTAGTGGCCGGCATTCTCCCTAAATATGGCATGCTCATCATGCTCATGGGGAGCCAACTCAAGGGCACCCTCCAAATGGATACATTTTACATACCATACCGTATTTGGTCAACCAAGAAGACCATAGGGAAACCCAGCATAAAGCAGCATGGTCAACAGTTGAGAAATCCCTATAACTCCCCCATTCATACTCTATCCACTCGTACCTTTGATTTCTTTATCTCATAATGATGAAAACATTAATGAACATACAGAAAAAAATGAGGAAACACCTGAAGAAGAAGAAGAGAAGAAGAAAAGGAAGAACATTAAGACCAAATAGACAAAGAACAAATATACCATAAAACCTAAACTCGAACTTCTATGGAGCATGAGAGCTTTATGGTTCTTGTGGTGTAAACCAGATTCGTGAGCAAGTGTTTGGGTGCACACAAAATTGAGAAAAATCACGAGAGGGCCACCCTATAAAATGGAACCTAAATGCACAAATAACATATCAGAATATGAGGCACTCCTTCTAGGTCAGACCATCGAAGAAATTAGAGGCTAAAAGGATCCTAATCCATGGGAATTTTGAGCTAGTCATAAGGAAAATTAAAGGAGAATATTCAATTAAACACCCTAGACTAAGAGCACACAAAAATGCTACCCTCGGGACCTCCCAAAACATTCAAAGAATATGATCTTGCTCCAAGAAATCAAATATCCTTGCCAACGGTCTAGCCTTTGCAGCCAGCATTGTCAAAACTCATCATAACAAACAACATACAATAAAGGTTAAATATAGACCAAATAGCCCTAATAAAATAAGACACTAGCAAGTTTTTTGAAGATGAAAAATAGAATGAAGATTTCTCCATTCAAGATATGAGTTTGAAAGCAAATTCGTACTTAGATTATGAAGAATATTTTCCTTATTGAGGAACAAAAGAAAAAGGGAGGGAGGCTACCATAATGTCGATATGTTTGTTAGCAAAGAAAGATCCAATAAGACATAAAATGTGTGGAAGATCCGTAAAATAAGAAGTGAGACAAAGCACAGCCCAGAGATAATACCGCTTCAAAGGACTTGTTCCTCTAGAAGAATTTTTGATTTCAATGATGTTAGAAAACCAAATATGGAATCTATTGAAGCAAATATAGAAGAGCAATATAGGCACCAAGCAAGAGCCCAAAATGGTAAAACCTATTAAAAACATCGCCATCACATATAAAAACAAAAATATATTGAGCAGCCAGCACTTAGTGATGTGTCTCATTGACATAAATATTTAAGTCTTATGATACTGATATCATCCAACACAAAATTTCACTCAAAGAAAGCTAGAATCCCTTCAAATGTATTGTTTTGTAACAAACCATGTTCAATACCCACATCGGCTGAAAAATAAATAAATAAAATGCCAGATGTCAGATAATAGTCCCACCCATACTCCGATGATTTTCAAATCTTTGTATCTGTGAGGAAGAAGACTAGGGAAATTAGGTCTACATAGACTTTCATAACAACAAAGTATCCCCTCGAAGGACAACTACCTTACCAAAATGGATCACATATTGGCAAAGGGTAGTAGGATCCAAAAGGATATCTTCCGATGGATTTCTTTTCGTGGCAATAATGTTGCCTCCGTACATCTAGACATCAACATATGACAAATTCTGCTCACACTGGGCACCTTTCATGTATGTTAAAATTCCTTTTTAGTTAATGAATGTCAACAAAGCATTTTTCAAAGAACAATGGATATTGATTTCTTAGAAGAAATAGGTTACCTACTGTGATATATCTTGATGAAAACACAGCCTACTGGGGTAAAAATCGATGTAGAAAATTCAGCCCATTTGAGAAAATAGTCTTTGAAAAGTGTAGTAAAGTATGGCCTATCCTTAAATCCTAAGAAAACCTTGTTTGGCCTTAAGAAAGGAAGCTTATAGGTTGGGTATATTATCTAAATAAGGGACTTAAGACTTTACCCAAAAATGATTGAGGGAATATTTCCTTAAATCAAACATATCCAATAAAACATCAGAAGAGTTGCAACTCTTCATTAGAAAGATAATTTCTTAAGAAGTTGTCTATACCAAACCTTGCAGAACCCAAAAGAAACACTAACATGTCAAAAGAGATTCTGGAGTCAAGGGACCAAAGAACAAAGAAATATTTTTGATTTCTGGTGAAATGGTATCCACACAAGCACTCGTTTTGATCAGCCCCGACTTCACTAAATATTTCTTTCTGACCTTTGCATCAAAAAACACAGTTGTCGTTGTCTTACCACAAAAAGATACAAAAATACAAGAGAATTATTTAGCCAAGCATTAAGAGATGCACTCCTGAAATATAACAGAAGTGATAGAATATGCTTTGCTCAATCAAGGCACTAAAGTGACTTCAGAAATTACATTTTTCTATTCACACATCATCGCATTTGTGCCTACATGTTAAGAAGACATACTTACACAAGATACTAAATGGGACAAGAGGTAAGCGGATTGTTGTTATTCCAGAGTATGATCTATAAATCAAGTCCACCAAGCTAATCAAAGGACAAGTGATTGGCTAAACCGATGGTCAAAAAGGAATTTTCTGCTACCAGACATAAATATGACTACCTATTGGATGAACAAGAGGATCTCGCGACTCCACCTATTGGAGGAAGAATTCTCGGTCCTCCTTGGTATGTTGATACACTGTGTGTTCCTTTAATTTAAATGTTCCTCCGTTTCTGTCCAAAATAAAGGCCGCATTTCGCTAAAAGCTATAAATTTTCAGCCCCTAAAAGCGTTTTATATTGGAAAAGTTTCCGGTGGTGTATTGCTTAAATGTTTTCCCAAAGAGATGCTTTTTAAGATTATGCATGAATTTCATGAAGGAGAGTGTGGAGCTACCCTATCGGAAGTCCACCGTTAACAAAATCCTTAGGGCTATTTTTTATTGGCCTACCCTCTTCCAAGACATCCAATAAGATGGTACCGTCATAAATTCGAAATTTTTGAGGGTAAAAGGACGTCGCTACCTTGCTATTGTTCATCTTTTGTTGTGCTCCTTTTCAACAATGGGGTCTATATTTCAATGGAGAAATCCACCTTGCCTCCTATGCTCAGTATAAATGGATCCTTACATAACTGACTATTTCACCAAGTGGATAGAGGCCATCCATTTCCTAGAATGGCGATTCAATAATTACCACATTCCTTGAAAACAATATTCCGTCTAGGTTTGATGTCCAGAAAAATCATTACCCATACAATGTGTCACGCTTTTAAATCCAAGAAAATGGTGATTTTTTCTGATATATAACATTACTTCTTTTGGGGTATTCTAAACTTACTACCTCAAGGTAATGGGTTGGATTAATCCTCAAACAATATTTTGTAAACATCATTTAAAAATACACAGAGAAGGCAAATCATGGGACAACAAATTAGCATACACCAAAAGGGGCATAAAGTTAACAAATAAGAAATCACACCATACAACTTCTATCACCAGACTATGAACAGACAAGTGCCTTCCCAAAAACCTTGGGAGTGCCAATAATGAAGCTCATTTAGAGTGTACTATTTGGTGCGAGAATGATATACAAAGAAGGATAAACCAAACTATTTAGTTATGAACAAAACCGTAGAGGTGTATATACACAGACACAAATGTTATGAAAATATCAAGAAGGTCTTTTGAAAAAAGGACCAAGGAAAATTATTCCAACATTGGAGACAAGGTGTCAAGGGGATTCATGAAGAGAGAGGACAAAGGCAAACATGGAAAATTCTGAGATAACTATGGAAATGTAATAATAACACCATTCCAAGAAGAGGTAATAATGCACTCTTCCCACAAGAAATGGATGGAATGAAGTTGTTTGAGGTTGGCTCTCAAAGGCATGATGCTCAAGCATTATTTCAGTTTAAAGAATCTTAGTTTCAATTTTCTTTCATTGTACATAGCATTGCCAAACAAAATCCTAGGAAAATTGATACCAAAAAAGAAAGAAAAGAAAAGAAGAAAAGAGAGGGCAGACAAAAAGAAGGTAAGCCCCATACCAAAAAATAAATATTTCAAAAGTGTGCAAGTCAAACGACACTACTTTTGAATATCTCTTTGCTCAACCATACATCGTAATCATGATCGTACAAATTCTTAATTGTTAGATTTATAAGTTAGAAAATGAAGATTTTCCAAACCGCTAAACTTGGCTTATTAGTAGGCAGAAATGACATTGTCCTGGTGCTCAATCAGAAACCAATGAGAATAGTGAGATGAGTGATAAATGAAAGATCCGAGACCAAAACCCTTAGTTTTTAGGTTTACTTTTTCGAAAATATCACAGCAGCTTAATTAAAAAAATGACACAATTCATGATGATAAACCGTTAATATTGATTTATTCATGCTTAATTTCATGTTGATAGTTAGTGAACAAAATTGTCAAACTATTTAATCTTGGCAGATAAATAGTTAGGTAAAGAATAAAAGAACCATCACCATTACGTACTGGAAGCTATATGGTAGAAATAGATAGTTTGCTTTCAAAAAGAAAATGATGTCATGTGGTTTGTGTAAGTCTAAATGCAACCAAAGAATGAAGAAAAATGTTAGAATAGAATAATGGGTATAAGCAGTAATCATTTTACAGAAGTATGGTTCTCAATTTTTTAATGTCACACTACAAAAAGTTGCAACATCAAAAATTATAAGATGAAAATCAGCCAAGTACAAACATGCCACCCATCTACTAATCCAGTAGATCCGAGTTTCTTGACACTTCCCAAGGGGAGCTTCCTCTCAAACTGAGCCATCGTTAGTCTCCTATTCACAAGATGACCAGACAACTATGGATTTTGACATACCACTAAAAAATAACATTCCTCGACTAGCCTATTTTCGGTAAATCTCACCGCCTTCATTATTTTCATCTAAGCTTCTCCATTTTCTCTCATTTTTGCCTCCTCAACACCGATGTTCCTAAGTTTCACACGGACCCTAAACTTTCATTTTTACCTCTTTCTCTACCCAAACCCTACTCCCCATTGCTAAAGGCATCTCCTTCATCTATTCCTTTTCCATAAAAACAATGGGTAAATCCTTTTTCTACATTGTTTTGAAATAGGTTTATTTAAGACTCAATATTTTTAACAAACCTTGTTTATTTAGATCTCCCCGACTCCTGCTATATTAACACTTGACCCTCATGTTTTAAACCCCCCGATATAAACCTTTACCTCCGTATCCATATAACCCCGGCCCCACCTTATGATTAAGCGCTTCCACTTTGACACTCTCGCCCGTATTATAAAAGCTCACATAACATTTTTAACCGGCCATCATATTCAAAGTCCCGGCTCACTCATCCTAAATAACTCGCAAACTCGCTCACTCGACTCACCGTTCCCATCCACTCCATCAAATCCGACGACTATCGTGCCCTATCACCAATCCAAATGCCTCAGCTTTAAAACATTTGGAGCTTAAATAGGCAAGATTTCACTCCGTTCTTTCTCCACGAAATGCCTAACGTTTCATCACATGCCTTCCGGTCGATACCACTAGCCACCGATGGACTATGTGAAAAACAGAAAGTGCTCTCGTGCCACAATATGAAATCGCTAACCCATTTTTTGAATATTTTGAAACATCGTGTCTTGCGATAAACCCCACCACAATAGACCACATCATGTTTAAAACAAATTGAAGGCCATAGCCAAACAAAAACCAAAAGCTCTCTATTATCCAAATCGCCTTCCATAGACCTCCAATATCCCGTAATTCACTCATTTCCACCGCATCCAGTTTTTATCGTGTAGGTGGGACGATGTATAAGAAAATGCAGCACTTGTATTTCTAAGCTCAAAATTGCCATATAAGCTCTTTGGGTGACAAATCCAGGGGCCTTATTTACCAGGAGGATTAGGAGCGTGATTATTTAGAAGGCAACGATGGATCATGATCACAAATATCATATGATGAATACAAAGCACTAGTTTTCATCAAAGAATAGAGTATGGTAAAAGGATGGTTTCATGCAATGTATTCGAAGAAAGACTTAGATGAAGACAAATGAAAATACAACACGAATAGTGAAAGGTAAAGAATAAAAATCAGTCAAAGGTTAGAGTTAAAAGACAAATTAGATTAAAGACAAAGCACAAGATAAAAGAGGTAGACAACAGCTAAACAAGAAATAAAAAGAAAGATACAAACAAGCATTAAAAAATCAAAATGAAAACTGTCAAGGTTCAAAGACAAATCATAGGATAAAACAACAAAGCAATATATTGTGCCTGACAAAAGACACTCAACAATTACTTTCACTATATTTACTACCCACAACCTAAAAATTGATTTAATAATCTACCCTACTTAATGTTTCAAACGTAGACATTTACAGCTCTTAAGTTATTGCAAAGTTAATGTTAAAGCAGTATGTTAAAAAAATATCTCAAATTTAGCTCAAATAAAGAATTAGAAAGTTAATACCACAATAGGTCACCAGAGATATTTTGGTACTGTACTTGCATGGTCTTCAACTGTCAAACATCATTTACTCTATAGTAAATAAAAATCTACTACCCCAGATTAGGTAACCTCCTCATTTGTAGTTAAATACCATACCATTGTTCATTATCACTGAAGTGTTGGTTGCTTGCTATCGCTAGGTCAAGATTTGATCGCACCGAGTTGCAAGCAAGGTTATTGTACTGGACCAATAAAATTCATTTCCTTTGGGACATCAGAATACACACCAAGGATTCTTGAGCTATGTTAATGGTGATGTTATCTTCTTTGTCAATGTTTCTCCTTTGTTTTCCATATTGTAAATCAATTTTCTGATAATAGAACATAAATTTTAGATTAAGATATGTTGCTTTAAAATTCTTTAATTCTATCCGTCACTATTATCTTTATGTTTTCTTCTCTAAGGTCCAACTAAAGAATTTAGTGTCTCCGGGCTTTGTGTTTCTCCACTTAGCTTGTTGTCTTGAGGTTTCTCAGTAAATTTTAGCCAGAATCTGTGTGCCTGTTCTCGTTTCTTAAAATTGTTATATTAAAGGCCCGATTTAAGTTTAGTTAAAGAATTTAGGGTATCTCCTGCTAATTTGAATGGTGCAGAATAAGATCTTTTCTGTCTTTGCAAATGTGAATACAAGAAATAATTAATGTAAACAATTTTTTTATGTGAATCTAACTCGTTTAGCATAAAGTATTTTTATATATAATTCTTTAATGTTAAGGTTTAAACAATTATGCATCATACACAACAACAAAACCATATGATATCATATGATTAGCACTGTTCTGTCCTTCCGGACTACGTTCTTGCTTGCTTTAGAAGTGTGCGACTGCCATCGATAAAACTGGAAAAAAGGACTATAATGATATGGTCAAATGGACAAGTGCCAAACAACACTACTAATATTGCATAGTGAAATTATCTCGATGAGACTTTACGTATATAGTCTTTTTTCGATGGGTCTTTAAACCACCAAGAAAATACGATGATGAAGTGATGACTTGAATCGAAGGACCAAAAAGCATATGGACCTTTAGCATTATGAAATTTAATTGAGCTTTTGGAAGATTAAAGGAGATGTTTTTTCACAACGAACTTCAATTCGAATTCAGGGCAGGAAAACATTTCCTACATCACAACATAATGCACAAAACCAAAAAATATCTTCTACAAAGTGTTCTAGTGCTTTCTTCAAAAAGCACTTCATCTTTAATTTCTTTAAAATTTCTTCTCCTTTAGCCTTACAAAAACATTCTTATCTCTTTTGACAAGATGAGGCTAACAAAAATGAAATTAAAGCACTATTCACATTCCTAAGATTTATTGGTTTAAATGTATACTCCATTTTTAAAAATTATTAAATGAATCATTACCTTTTCCAAGCTCTAGCGCCTTATCCTATCAAAACTTTCGAAATTATCCACAAAATAATAATTAGATATAGGTGTTTCTTGCCTTCGACACTCAGGGTTCTAGGACATGTGTAATAGTTTGACCTTAACGCATTTAAAATTTAAAACCAAAACAACTTTTGGATACAAGCGCTAAATTTTGACAACAAATTTTCAATCAAAAGTAGATTACAACCGCCGCATGTGACTTTCTAAGATTTTACCATCATATTGGTGGTTGGATCTAGCATTACCGTCTTTTATATCGAAATTTGTTGTAATAGCCGTACGTGACAACAATTCTATGCAGTGGCGGTCATTTTTTAAAACTCGATGTTCCGACCTAATCATTATGCTAACCTCAACTTACCTTGTTCACATGCTACCCTCATGCTTAGCTTGAGCTGCAGACCCAAACGTTTCTACACATCGCGCTCACATGGCTTTCAAAACCTAACAGACAGTATTTGTTGTTTGGACTCGATGGCTTACCAAAACTTCAAGCATCAAACTGCTCACGCATCTTCTCTTCCGGGCAGGTCAACTTGTCGGATGGTAGCATCCAAACTTGACATAAAACAATTGCTGTTAACCTTTGTCACATGATATCGGTTCTTCCGATACGGTTTATTTGACTGTTTAAACATTAATTTTTTTTTTAATGTTTATACAATGTTTCCCAAGGATTTGACATTAGGTTATAGTTCTAAGCCCAAAAGTGGGTTATTGCATAGTTTTTAATACCATGCACCTATAGTTCTTAGAATAAGTTTTAGAATTAGGACTTAATGCTAGTTTTAAAATTAGTCCTTTCACCTTAGGATTTATCCTTAGGTTTACAATCAGGACTTAGACATAACCTTTACATCATCTTTTGCCACGATATCAAGACTATAGTCACTTAGGAATTTTTTTTTTCTTCGGATTTTAGTCTTTTAACAAATGTTTCTAAGACTAACATTTTTGCCTAACACTTAACACTTTAGCTGACTTAGACTTATATTGCTAAAGAATTAGACTCAGGATTGTGTTTCCTTAAGTATTTACATTAGACTTAGCATTTTACAATCATGACTAGTGCTCTTTATTGTTTCAATGTCACAGGTTGACATAATGATGACTTTTTCTTATGACGATAGTTTGACTTTCATTAGAGAAAAACATTGATGAATGTTGTCGAAGTCTCTGATGCTGATGTCGAAGTTGACGTCGAACTTGTTGAACTTGAATTTTTTGCTCTTAGCAAGAATGCTGAATGTGACCATCTTGGTTGCTTTCCAGTTTTGACAAGAATCTTCTTGTCAACTTGAGTCGATGAACTATTATACATGAGACCATCTTGGTCGATACAATTTTCGACTCAACCTGTTTATTACAAAATCAATGATTAATTACTTGAAATGACCATCTTGGTCATTTTTTTAATTTTGATACAAAATTTAGAATCCAAATTGGATCACACCTTCCCATAAAAATAACTTTTGGTTCTCCAAAAGTTTTATTACAATTCTTTGAAGAAAAATAACTCTAGATCCTAGTTATAGACTTATCTAGATCTAGAAAATTTTTATAGACTCAATTTAGACATATGGAATAAATTTTGCCCAGTTCCAATTGGCAGTCTAAGGTTCTGTAGCAGGTGAATTGGATGTATCCTATGTTGCTGATGTCAATGATGTTTCTTATGGAAGGATTGGACAATTTCTTTTAGCATGCCTCAAAAATTTGCAATGTCGACAAATTATTTCTGTAGAATTTGGACTTATTACCTTTGATTTTTTTGAATGCTGTTCCTCTTTAGCACATTCATTGATAGATTGAAGTGAGATCTTACCTGAACGCTTCTTTACTTGAAGTGTTTCATCATCTTCTTGCGGTTGGATCTTGGTAGCTCCAACTTTCTTATTGTAGGCTCTATGCTTCCAAAAATGTTCTACACAATGCCAAGAACTTCCACAAAATGTGCATGGATATATTCTTTTAACAGTTTCTACAACCCAATTATGATAAAATAAATCACTTCCAGAATCACTACTAGGGGATTGTTTTTTCTTACCCTTTTTGTCATGTAGCTTCTTTGGCATAAGCTTAGGATACAAAGAACAAAATTGACTCGAAATGTGGCCCATATTTTCACAATATTCGCACTTCATTATACCATAGCCTAGACCTTGATACTTCGGCCTTTCTTGTACAACTGTCGGTATAAGTCTCCCTTGACCATTCTTTCCAAGGACTTCTGCTTCCTGGTATCCCATGGCCTTCATCATTGACAAACCTTTTCTTTCAAAAATTTCACTTGGCTTCTGGCTAGAAACTTCCTCGGAGTCTGAATCACCTTTTAGTGATATTAGTATGTTGGGAGTTTCCTCAACAAGTGAGGAGAAGATTCCAATTGCCTCTCTTGATGATTTTGGTGATGATGAAAGAGAATAACTATCTTCATCCTCCTGATGAAGAGATAGTGTTGGATTATTTCCATTAGAAGCTATATCTTCTATTAGACATTTGTTTCCTCTTTTTTTTCTTTCTCAAAACTTCAAGTTCAGACTGCAATATTTGCTTGTCACTTTCCAGTGCTTGCACCATCCTTCGTAATGTAGTATTCTCCTGCTGAAATTGTTGATTGAACTCCTCGAGTTCTTTCAACCAAAGCTATTGTCTCGAGTTCTTGCCCATTTTGTACCTGAAAAAGAGCTAGTATGCTCTGATACCAAAATATGATTTGAATGCAGAATGACAAGATATTTTCTATCTCTTGAGAAAATGTGAATGGTAAGAAATAATTACTGAAATAGTTACTTTTATGTGAATCTAACTGTTTAGCATAAAGTGTTTTTAGATACAATCTATTGATGTTAAGGTTTAAAAATTACGCATCATACATAACAATAAAACCATAAGACAACAAGGATTAGTGACGGAGTTCGTCCCTCCTGGATTACGTCTCCAGGTCCACTTCAGAAGTCTGTGACCCCTGTATTGATAAAACCAAGAGAAAAAGGACTACAATGATCTATTAGCTGACAAGTGCCAAACAACACTATTGATATTGCAGAATGAAATTATCCTGATGAGGCTTTACAGATATAATCTCTTTTCTTTGATGGGTCTTTAATCGACCAAGAAAATATGATGATGAAGTGCACACTCTAACTGTAGGACTAAAGCATATGGACCTTTAGCATTATGGTAGCTGAACTGAGTTTTTGAAGATTGAAGTGGATCTCGTTGTTCTAAAACGAACTTCAATTTTGAATCCAGGTAGGAAAATGAGCTCTCATACTCCACAATATACCTGCAAAACCAAAATCTCTCTCTTACAAAGTGTTCTAGTGCTTCTTCAAATAACACTTGTTCTTTACTTCTTGAGAACCTCTCTCTCTCCTCCTGAGCTTAAAAAACATACTTTATCTCTTTTTCTAATATGAGGGCCAATAAAAATGGCATTAAACCACTATTTATATCTCGAAGATTTATTGGTTTAAATGTATACTCCATTTTTAATAATTATTAAATGAATCATTACCCTTTCCAAGCCTCTTATCCCATCATGGATCTCTTCGAAATTATCAATAAAAATAATCAGATATAGGTGTTCTCGGCCTTCTTGACACATAGGGTCTTAGGATAAGGTGTAATAGTTTGACCTTAGCACATTTAAAATTTAAAACCCAAAATAAACTTTGGATAAGCGCTAACCCTGATGGTCAGCCTAACCGTGCGGAGATTACAATTGTCGGCATGTGATCAGTATTTCCAGTGGCTACATTGGTGGTTGGATCCAGTAGTCACGGTATTATACCGACATTTGTTGTAACAGCAGCATGTGATCACAACAATATCCGATGGTGGCAGTCACATTTTAAAACCTCGACGGTTCCGACTCCAATTTGTTTGCGGTTAACCCTCAACCTCCACCTTGTTCACATGTGACTCCTTGACAATCGGCTTGAGTTGGCAGCTCCGTCGCAGTTTTCACACACCACGTTCACATGGATTTGAAACCTCCGACATATAGCATTTTCTGTTTGGACTGACGTCTTACCAAAACTTTGCATCAAACTATTCACATATCACAGTTTCCAATACAGTCAACTTACTGACGGTAGCATCCAAACTTGACATAAAACAACTGCGGTTAACATTTGTCACATGATATCGGTTCTTCTAATACGGTTTATTTGACTGTTTAAAAATTACATTTGTTTTTTAATGTTTATACATTTTTTGTCGAGGATTTGACATTAGGTTATATTTCTAAGCCCGAAAGTGGGTTATTGCATAGTTTTTAATACCATGCACCTATAGTTCTTAGGTTAAGTTTTAGAACTAGGAATTAATGCTAGGTTTAAAATTAGTCCTTTCACCTTAGGATTTATCCTTAGGTTTACAATTATGACTTAGACATAACATTTACATCATATTTTGCCACGATATCAAGACTATAGTTACTTAGGCATTTTTTTCGTATTTTAGTCTTTTAACAAATGTTTCTAAGACTAACATTTTTGCCTAACACTTAACACTTTAGATGGCTTAGAATTATAGTGCTAAAGATTTAGACTTAGGATTGTGTCTCCTCAAGTATTTACATTGGACTTAGCATTTTACAATCATGAATAATGATCTTTACTGTTTCAATGTCACAGGTCGACATAGTGACGAATTTTTATTATGATGATTGTTTTGAATTTAATTAGAGAAAAACATTGATGAATGTTGTTGAAGTCATTGATGCTGATGTCGAAGTTGACATTGAACTTGTTGAACTTGAATTTCCTGCCCTTAGCAAGAATGCTGAATTCCAGCATCTGTTTGCTTCAATTTTGACAAGATTCTTCACTTGAGTCAATGAACTACCGCATAAGACCATATCAAGCCGATACAATTTTCGACTCAACCTTTTTTACAAAATACCGACACTACTTGAAATGACCATCTTGGTCATTTTGTAATTTCGAGACAAATTTTGTAATCCAAATTAGATCACTCCGCTTCTTTAATTTCATCAATTATTATCTTGAATTTTTCTTCGTCTCAACAAAGTAATAACTAAGAGGATTAGGTGTCCTACCTTTTTAAATTTTTTAGATTAATGGGATTGTTGTCTTAAGGTTTGCTTAGTAAAGTTTAGCTAAAGAATTCAGGGGTGTCCTAGTCTCTAGTTTCTCTTAAAAAGTTATCTCGAAGAATTTTCTAGTTTAAGTATGGTTAAAGGATTCTTAATTTCCCTTTAGTTTTACTGAATTCACAACTTGCTGTCATTTCATATTTCATCTAATCTAAAAGGATCCATTTGATATAGTTAGCTTGCCCTATGAAAACACTTGAAGAGTTGATGTAGAATTAAAATTTTTTATGACTCCATTACCCAATGGACTAAGCTTCCCACATTCTATCTATTCAACTAAAACAATTAATCAAACAATCAACCAAACAAAAAAAACAATCCCAAACTTCATAACTAGCCTAAAATTAGAAGAATATAAGCATAAAGATAAATCATTTAATTATAAACACAAAGAGAGCCCTCTCTGAGCCGAGAAAGGCTAGGTCCTAGACTCTTAAGTGGTTTGATGTGGTTCCCTGCTACTTGCTCTTGCCAATCTTGCAAATTACAGGGAGCCAACACATTGTACCAGTGAGGTAGGACTCAGATCTATAGTGTTCAAGAGGCACATATATTTGGGGATGTTAGTCATAGTATTCCTCAGATTTATGCGACTATGGACAACAGGTAGGCAGATCACCAGGCATCTATCATTGAGATGGATGGTAAGCTTTATGTTAAATTTATTTCTATTTTAATTGATCCTGGATCTAATTATAATTATGTTAATCCTGACCTGGTGGATAAGTATGGCTTGAGAAAATAAGTGCATGCAGATTCTTGGTTGGTGCAGTTGGCTATAGGTATGAAGAAGAGAGTTCATCATTGGGTAAGAGCTTGCGCATTTGATTTGAATGGTATGCCTACAACAAAACATTTGAATGTAATGCCATTGGGATCATACAATATTCTCTTGGGTATGGATTGGTTATATCTTCACAATAACAAAAAGATTGCTATGAGAAGGCTATTGAGTGCCTTGATGATAATGGAGAAAAGAAAATCTTACAGGGAAAGAATAATCCTACTTCAGTGAGGATGGTCATAACTATGTAGGTTAAGTGCAATTACAAGAAAGGGTGTATGATGTTTGCAGTTCATATTTCCAGTCACGAGGGTAAGGATGTTGAAGATGCAAATATATTCAAGAGGTACCCTGTATTGCAACAATTTCAAGACGTGTTTCTAGCAGAGATTATAGAGTTTCCTCCACATAGGGAAATAATTTTTTTGATTGATTTGGTACCAGGGGTAGCAGTAGAATCAAAGGCACCTTATAGGATGAGCACACCAGAGTTTGTAGAGCTAAAGTTGCAGTTGAAGGAATTGATAGACAAGGGATACATTAGGCCAAGTGTATCACCTTGGGGTGCACCAGTGTTATTAGTAAAGAAGAAGGATGGTACTCTTAGATTGTGCATTGATTACAGACAACTGAACAAGGTGACAATCAAGAACATTTACCCATTTTCGAGGATTAACGAATTGTTTGATCAGTTGAAGGGAGCATTAGTGTTCTCAAAGATTGATCTTCGATCAAGATACCATCAGGTACACATCAAGGAAGAGGATATCTCCAAGAATTTTTTTAGGACCAGGTATGGGGATTATAAGTTTGTTGTAGTTCCATTTGGTTTTAATAATGCTCCAAATACTTCTATGTGTTTTATGAATAGTGTGTTGCATCCTTATCTGGAAAAGTTTGTTATTTTATTCATTGATGACATCTTGCTATATTCTAAGAATGAGGAAGAGAATGTCAAGAATTTAGCAACAATGTTGAGATTGCTAAGAGTGCATAAATTTTATGATAATATTAGCAAGTGAAATTTATTTTAGATAGAATTACACTACTTGGGACATGTTGTTTCCAAGAAGGGAATAATAATATATATGGAAAAGATAAAGGCTATCAAGGAGTGGGAAAATTGTACAAATGTGGAGGAAGTTAGATAATTCATGGGATTAGCAGGTTACTACAGGAGGTTCATCAAGAACTTCTCACACATTCCATATCCTATTACATCATTACAGAGGAAAGGTAAGAAGTTTGAATGGAAAGAGGAGTGTGCAACCGATTTTGAGAAGTTGAAACAATTGTTGACCAATTCTCTAGTGTTAAATATTTTAGATCCAAATAAAGAATTTGTAGTGTATACATATGCTCACAAGAGAGGACTTGGTGGAGTCCTTATGCAGGAGAGACAAGTGATATGCTATGAGTCCAGGAAATTTAATGAGCATGAGTAGAACTATGTGATTCATGATATTTAGTTGGCCGTTATTATTCATGATTTGAATATCTGAATACATTATCTTCTTAGCAAGAGGTTCGTCTTGATGAGCGATCACAGTGGGTCGAGATATTTGTTTGACCAACCGAATTTGAATGTTATACAACTTATATCGTTGGCTACCCTCAGTGAGTTTGACTTTGAGATCAGGTACATCAAGGGTAAGGAGAACAAGGTTGCAAATGCTCTCAGCAGGAAAGTAGAGTTGAACCATGTTGCAACAGTGAGCTCATATGGTACATATATACAAGATCATATCTTACAAGAAGGAAAACACGATGACTGGTACAAGGAGCTTATGCATAGGGTACAATAGGGTAGAAGTGATCAGGATATGGATTCTCATCTTACAACAAAAGGCTTAGTGAGATTTAGGTACAAGGACTATGCGTTGGATGAAAGTGAACTAAAGAAGCTTATCTTGAGGGAGTTTCATGTAAAACCGTATTCGGTTCACCAAGGATATTAGAAGATGTTGACAACAGTGAGAAAGTTCTAATACTAGCCAAATCTTAAGAAAGAAGTGGAAGAGTTTGTGGTGAGATGTTTGTACTGTCAGCAGTTCAGAGCAGAGTGTAATAATACAAGTGGGTTGCTTCAACCTATTCCGATTCCAGAGTGAAAATGGGAGGTCATTTCCATGTATTACATTATAGTTCTTCCAAGGAAATCGAGGTAGCATTATTCTATCATGGTTGTGGTAGACAGATTGTGAAAGGTAACTCACTTAATCCTGGTGAAGACTACTTATTAAGCCATTGAGGTAGCAGAAGTCTTCATCATGGAGATTATGAGATTGCATGGTATTTTGAAGAAGATTATGTCAAACATGGATGTCGAGTTCACTTCCAAGTTTTTGAAGGAGATATTTATAGGATTGGGGATAAAATTGGCCTTCAAAAAAATTTATCATCCACAAACAGATGGAAAAATAGAGAGGGTTAATAGGATACTGAAAAATATTCTGAGCATTTATATCATGCATCAATATAGGAGATGGGAGGAGTACCTTCCATTGGTTGAGTTTGCATAAAATGGTTATCACGAGTCACTGAGGAAGAGTCTATTTGAGGCACTTTATGGGTGGAGTTATAACACACCCATCAGCTGGAGTGATCCAGTGAACATGGTACTTATTGGAATGGACATGTTGGAAGACATGGAATGGGAAATGCAGGTTATAAATAAGAATCTAAAGACATGACAAGACAGGAAGAAAAGTTATGTAGACCATCACAAGATAGTTAAGAAGTTTCAGGTTGGGGATCATGTGTATTTTTGGATCAAGCCCAAGAAGAGTTCCTTGAGGATTAGATCATGTGCCAAGTTAGAACCACAATATTGCGGGAATTTTTAGATCCTTGAGAGGATTAGACCAGTGGCCTACAGACTTGCACTTCCTCCAACAATGAAATTCCATGATGTTTTTCATGTTTCATTGCTTAAAATATATGTAAAGGATGTTGATCGTGTTATTGATTGGTCTATATTACAGGTGGAGCAATAAGGAGAATTCCAGCTGAAAACCTAATGCATATTACAACAGAAACATCTCGTGCTTCAGAATAATAATTTGAGCAGGTTAAAGTGCAGTGGAAGCACTTTGGGCCTGATGAAGCCTCATGGGATATGTCGGATCAGATGCAGGATATGTATCCTTCATTGTTTGTCGGTGAAGGAAAATGAGTTTTGGTATTTGTACATATCTATGTATGGTTGTTATTTTAAATACCACAGAGAGCTAAGTTATAAAGCTCCAATAAGAGGTATGGTTGTCATGTTGTCATGTTTTACATGATAGTTTTGCTTAAATTGTGCAACTTTTTATTGTAAATACTGCAATGAGATAGGTTATAAAGCTCCATAGGTAGTATGTTTTTGTTTTTAACCAGTTTTTATAGGTCTAGGTGTGGTTTAATGGATGTTATATTATTTTTATTTATCTAGTTATATGTTGGTTATAAGCATGGTTTTATGACATATATTATTCATGGCTATTTTCATGTTTTCACTCATAACTGAATAAATAATGAATGTAGTACCTAATTGGTGTTATTTCAACTAATGTGAGAAGGAAGTGACCTTTCTTGTTAAACCTTAGATAATTTTTCAGTCCCTCATGTTCATACTTGCATTCATGACTTGGAGGTTGCATATCTACCAAGTGTTTGACTGAATTCCAGTCCCAGTTGGGGATGGTCAAATCAAGTCTTGGTTTCATTTTTTGGTTTACAACCATTGTTTCTACATTATTTACGTTCTCTAGAAGTTTCAATGAGTTCTGGGCAGAGGCCTGAGTCCTAGCCTTAATAAAGTGGCACAAAATTTAGATTCACTAAAATGGAACTAAGCTGAAAAGTCCATAGTTGCATGGAGGTAGGCTCATGATTTTTCATTAGAACTCATATTCACATGGATGCCTTGGCAAGGGAGCGATTAGGTCTCTAGCTCAGGGAAAAAGAGGGTTGTATCAGGGGTTGGACACCTGGATGGGTTGTGTTACTCCTGGAGGTCCTGTGGCACTCGAGGGAAGTTAGTAAGGTCTTACATTGTCAAATCCATTTTCTTAAGGTCACCTAGGAGGTTGAGTCTTATCATAGTGACCCTAAACTCATTTTTACTCCGGGAAGGATGATTTAAGTGGGTAGATATGGGAGGAGGAGTTACAGTTGTCTAGATCCAGGGATCACTTTTACCCTAATATTTCATGGTTTGCAACTTTTGTTGTTGTAAGCCTTCTCCATTTTTTAGAGAGATCTTTAAGCGTCTTCCTCACTGGTGCAAATTCAGTGTGAAGCAGGTGAAAGTTGTTTAATTTTGAGCATAGGGTGTTCGCTGTGCAAAGGACTTGACAGTCATGGGTATTGAACTATTTTTTTAATTGTTGTAGTGGAGATAATTTTTGGATTCTGACGCGGTAAGCTGAGGGCGTGATTGTTGAGAAAATTCCAACCCCAAAAACCCTATTGTGTGAGTCTTGTTCATCATAGAGTGAATGCGTGGAGCATGCATGCTTATGTTTAGAGCTTGGAATTGACATTGAGTGTGGAAGAGGAGTCATAAAATCTGTTACAAATTTGAGGAGCCCTGATAACTATTTAAATAGAGCCTTGTTTGGAGTCCTCTAGTGGGTGAGAGAGGCATAAAATCTCAATCTTTCGACGAGAAAATGGTGTTAGGAAGCCAGTCTGAACTAGTGTTAGGAAGAGGTTGTGTTGAATGTGAGAAAGGAACAAACTTGCGACTTCATAGGAGCGAACGTAATAAAGTACCCGACTCATAACCTAAGCAGTGAGACTCGAGTGATGCTAATTGGATTTTCCTCGTTGTTGTGGCATGCATGGAGTAATCATGATTTGGTATGAAAATAATGAATCATTTCCACAATGCTGAAGATACAAGAGGTTAATTTGAGAGATGTCGTATGTTCCTATCATAACCAATGAAAAGCAACACATACTATGGTGGCTTGAAAGATGAGTGAGGATTGTTATGCTAACTGATTGTTGTGGCCATGTGTGAGCCAATAGAATAATTTCAAGCCTTCCGATGGTGGAGAGTTGTGCATGTGCATGTAACTGTGTATGTGGAAGATCAATTCTACAGATTTGAGAGAGTCAAGAGTCGATCTATCACCTGGAGCAACAAAGAGTTGAAGTGTGAAGAACTGAGTTTGGAGAGCATTGTTTTGTTGTGCATATCTGAAGGACTATGTTAGGTCCCTATATTACTAGTGTAGTACCTTATTGTTGTTAGTATAACCCCCTTATTGTTATTGTTGTACCCCTGTAACCCCAATATTTTTATTATTGTGCCCTTACATTTTTATTTTTAGGTCGACTAGGATTATATTGTGACCCCATGGACTCCTATATATAGAAGGACGTTTTGTCATTTGTATCATCTAAGAATTTTTCATTTATGTAATGTGAAGGATGTTTCCCCCTTGAAGTGGCTTATTTCTAAGGCATTTATCTCTATTTTCTTCTATTTTTGGAGTTGGTTTCATAATATTTGGTATCAGAGCTTTGGATTCTAGGGTTTCGCTGCTCCAAACAGGTCATCGTGGAATTTTCGCTATAATTTTTTTCTACGATGATTCAGAAGCTGAAATTTTTATCACGTAAAGCTGAAATTATGAGGAGCTTCCTGTAAAAATTTCAGATCCTGGTTCACAATATTTACAGAGATATGATCTGTGGACGTTAGGGTTTTTCAGGCTCCTGGATTTCATTTAAAAAAGGTCATCGTGTAATTTTCGCTATAAATTTTTTCTACGAAGGTGTAGAAGCTAAAAATTTTATCACGCGAATCCAAACTCCTCAGGAAATTCTTTAAAAATTTTGGATCTTGGTTCACAACATTTTTGGAGATATGATCTTTGGAAGTTAGGGTTTTTTCGGGCTCCCGAATTTCATCTCAAATAGGTGACCGTGGGAAAATCGTCATAAATCGCTCTTTGAGCATCATATTATAATTATGTAAAACATAGCCACAAGTAAATGGATTGTAGTTTCCTGTGTATCAATTTCAGAGCCGAAGGAGGAAACAGTGACACATGGCACGCCGTACAAGTTTGCTCTACGAAACCAGTCCATAATTAGGTCATTTTAGGAGATTGGGCATAACTTTGCCTTGAAGAATCCAAATTAAGTTAGACTTATGGATTTTGAAAGAAGATTCAGAGGGCTACTACAGGACCAAATTTCAGATGTTGAATATCCGAAATCACCAAGATAATTCATTTTCAATATCGAGCTCCTCAAAAGCAAGAAAAAGGTGTGTATTTTTTTCGAATTGCATAAGTCTTGTTTGAAAAATCAGCTTGAATTGATTCCAAGGGAACATTGTAGAATAGATATCAATATTGGGTTATAAAATTCCCCATAAAAGGATTCAACACCCATTAAGTCTTCATAAGGCTCTACTATGACTCATGAAGATGAAGAAGTGCACCAAATTTCGCTCTCGGAAAGAGCAACAAAAAATGAAATATAAGTTTTGAAGAAAGGCGTGGAAGCTAAGATGGATGGTTTGAAGAAAGGCATGGAAGCTAAGGTGGATGAAATGGAAGCTAAGATCGATGAAAAAATTAAGGACAACATGAAAAACATGAAGAATGACCTAAAAGAAGACATTGATGGTTTGACAAAGTTGATACAAGAACTGTTTCATAATGACGAAACGATAGTAGAGGAAATTCATGATGAGAACAAAATAAATTTTAATTGTGATTTCGTAAAATCTAATGTTGTATGGAAGAACCACCATATTTCAAAGATGGATATGAGGAAGTTTGATGGCAAGGATCCTGTAACATGGATACTACAAATGGAGTAGTATTTTGATCTCAATAATGTGCAAAACACACAAAAAGTACACATTGCAACTTTACATTTAGAACAAAATACATTTGTATGGCATCGATGGCTTTGCTCCCATAAAAAAATTGTCACTTGGTCAATTTTTATGGAGGAAATGATAGCACATTATGAGGATACAAAGAGAAACACCTTCTTTAGCCAATTGATAAATCTCAAACAAAGGGGTTTAGTGGGGGAGCACATTGAGGACTTCCAAAAATTGAATATAAGGGTAACTGATATTCCAGAGGAACACAGGATTGATCTCTTCATAGGTACTTTAAAGGATAACATCCAACATGAAGTTCGCGTTTTGGAACCCGATTCATTGGAGAAGGCATTCAAGTTGGCAAGAAAAATTGAATGTAAAATTATGGCGACAAGGAAGCCTACCACTCACTTCTATAAAGAGGGAAGTGTTGCTACTCCTAGATTTCCACAACCTACAAGGTTGACACCACAACAATTGGAAGAAAAAGAGCAAAAGGGCTTTGCTACAGTTGTGATAGAAAATACACTAAAGGTCATAAGTGTGCTGAGAAGAAATTATTTTACATAGATTGTGAAGAGGAGGAAGAAAATGAACAAGAAACTTCAAAAGAAGAGGATATACACCAGGAAGAAAACTTAGAAGAAGAAGAAATGATTCCGACCATATCATGTAATGCATTGGCAAAAATTACCACTCCTCAAACTCTCAAGATAGAAGGACATATCAAGAAGAAAAAGGTAATAGTGTTGATTGATTCGGGTAGTACCCATAATTTTATTCATTGTAAGGTAGCCAAGGAATTGAATTGTTTCCTATACCCAGCACCAGAATGTCAAGTGATGGTTGCAAATGGAGAAACTATAAATTGCTCTGGAAAATGCCATAATATCAAGCTAACCATGGGGGAATATGTATTGACTAGTCCAATGCTTTCCATTCCTATGGGAGGTGTTGATGTTGTACTAGGAGTACAATGGTTACAATCTTTGGGGATGGTAGCTTTTAATTTTCAAGAACTTTTCTTGAAGTTTTTTTCAGAAGGAAAGGAAGTCGAATTACGGGGTATTGAAGGGAAGCCGGGAAGGATAATAAGCTCTAATGTCATGACAAAGCTTCTAAAGAAAGAAAAACAAGGCGTAATTGCACAATTATGCTCACTAGAAGTTCCGACATCAAAATCATCTATTTTTGCAGATCTCCAACAAGTCTTGGACAATCATTCCAAGGTGTTTGAAACTCCCAAAGGACTCCCACATATTCGTGATCATGATCATGCTATTCATTTGATTCCAGGAAGTGTTCCTCCAAACATCAGGCCTTATAGATATCCTTACTTCCAAAAGAGCGAAATTGAACGTATGATTGCAGAAATGTTAGAGGCGGGTATAATTCAACCTAGTCAAAGTTCTTTCTCTGCTCCGGTAGTATTGGTACACAAGAAGGATGGATCATGGCGAATGTGTCCGGATTATAGGGAGCTCAATAAGCCCACCATTAAAGATAAATTTCCCATTCCTGTGATTGATGAATTATTGGATGAATTACATGGAGCAATTTATTTTACCAAGTTGGATCTTCGTTCAAGATATTATCAAATTAGAATGAAGACTGAAGATATTCCAAAAACAACATTTCAAACTCATGAGGGTCATTATGAATTTTTGGTCATGCCTTTTGGCCTTACCAATGCACCTTCTACATTTCAAGGGTTGATGAAGTCCATTTTCAAACCCTTCCTTAGAAAATTTGTGCTAGTATTTTTTGATGATATACTAATCTATAGCAGGTCTTGGAAGGATCATGTTCAACATGTTGACAGGGTGCTCAAACTATTGCAGGAGAAACAATTATATGAAAAAACATCCAAATGTTTCTTTGGAGTACAAGAGGTGGAATATCTGGGTCATATTGTATCTCACGAGGGTGTTAAAGTAGACCCTAAAAAAATTAAATCCATTAAGGAATGGAAAGTCCCCACAACCATAAAGCAGTTGCGAGGATTTCTTGGGTCAATAAGGTATTATCACAAGTTTTTAAAGAATTATGGGAGAATAGAAGCACCTCTAACAACATTATTGAAGTACAAAGAATTTTCATGGACTTCTGAAGCAACTAAGGCCTTTGAACATATTAAAGAGGCAATGTTCCTAGCACTGGTATTAGCTACGTCTGACTTCACAAAAACCTTTATTGTGGAATGTGATGCCTCAGGAAATGGAAATAGTGTTGTTTAATGAAAGAAGGAAGACCCGTTACTTTTAAAAGTCCTCCAATCAAAGGAAAGTATTTACAGGAAGCTATTTATGAGAAGGAAATGTTGGAAATACTACATGTACTAAAGAAATGGTGACCTTACCTAATGGGAAGACACTTCAAGGTAAAAACTGATCATGATAGTCATAAACACTTTTTGGAACAAAGACTATCTTCAGAAGAGAAAAAAAAATGGGTCGCAAATATGTTGGGTTATGACTTTGAAATTATCTACAAAAAAGGGAAGCTAAATGTTGTTGCAGATGCACTCTCAAGAAATGATGAAGAGGTGGAAGCATTGCTTTGTGCCATTTCTATTATCAAACCAGATTGGCTAACCGAAGCAAGGGATGAATGGAAGAAGGATGAAGAAGTGTGGACACTCATTCAAAAGTTGCAGCAAGATCCTAGTACATCTGATACATTTATTTGGAAAAATGATTCCTTATGGTACAAATATCGCTTATATATTTGTAAGAATTCCCAACTTAAGCAAAATGTTCTTTTGGAATTGGACACTTCTTCTTTAGGAGGACACTCAGGATTTTTAAAAACTTACCAAAGGGTGAAGAAAGAATTTTTTTTGGATGGCCTTAAATCTGATATTCAAAAGTTTGTGGTGGAATGTTTGATTTTCCTGCAAAATAAAGTTGAGACAATTAAGACCTGAGTCTTCTACAACATTTACCCATTCCAATTCAATGTTGGGAGGAGATTTCAATGGATTTTATCACATGTTTACCTAAGTTCGAAGGAAAGAGTGTCATCATGGTGGTAGTTGATAGAATTACCAAGTATGCACACTTTTGTGCATTATATCATCCATTTAAAGAAAGTACAGTTGCTACTGCATTTATGGAAACAATTCAAAAACTACATGGAAACCCAAAGATTATTGTAAGTGACAGAGATCCCATTTTTACTAGAAATGTTTGGACGGAATTATTTTCTTGTTTGGGTACTCAACTTGCTCATAGCTCATCTTATCATCCTCAATCCGATGGTCAAAATGAGATAGTGAATAAATGTTTGGAAGGATATCTTCATTGTTTTGTATCTGATAAGAAAACACAATGGGTCAAGTGGTTACCTATCGCTGAATGGTGGTATAACACTTCCTTCCATACTGCAGCAAAATTGACCCCATTTATGGCACTTTATGGATATAATCCACCATCGATCACATCATCTTTAAGAGAAAATTTAAAGGTTCAAGCAGTGGAAGATCACATCGAGCATCAAGAAGAAGTTCTCCAACTCTTAAAGGATAACCTAAAAATTTCACAAAATCAAATGAAACAATAGGCAAATCAACATCGCAACGAGTGAAGTTTTGATGTAGGAGTCTGGGTATTTTTATGGCTACAACCATACAAACAAATATCCCTCAAGAAAGCTAAGAAGGATAATAAATTATTGCCAAATTACCATGGTCCTTACAAGGTGTTGCAAAATATTAGTACTATGGAATACAAATTGGAGCTTCCTGCTTCTTCATAAGTGCATCCAGTTTTCCATGTTTCATGCTTAAAGAAGGTAATGGGTGACAAAATTCCAGTTCAAACAATATTGCCAAAACTTGATGAGGAAGGAAAAATCATATTGGAACCTAAATCAGTCACAGAAACAAGAACTCGACAGCTACGAAATCGATCAATTTCAAAGTATCTCATCAAGTGGAAGAACTTACCCACTGAAGATTCTACATGGGAGGATGAGAATTTTATATAGAAGCATCCAGAGCTACTCAAGCATTGAGGAAAACACTTTTTTGAAGGAGAGGGGCATGTTAGGTCCCTATATTACTAGTGTAGTCCCTTATTGTTGTTAGTGTAACCCCCTTATTGTTATTGTTGTACCCTTATAACCCCAATATTGTTATTATTGTGCCCTTACATTATTATTATTAGGTCTTCTAGGATTATATTGTGACCCCATGGACTCCTATATATAGAAGGAGGTTTTTTCATTTGTATCATCCAAGAATTGTTCATTTATTTAATGTGAAGGAGGTTTCCCCCTCGAAGTGGCTTATTTCTAAGGCGTTGATCTCTCTTTTCTTCTAGTTTTGGTGCTGGTTTCATAACAGATTGAACCTGCAGAGCTAAATATTAAGAGCTAAAAGCTATGGAAGAGTCGAGTGTTGAGCTGAAAATGAGAGCTAAGTCTTGGTAAGTGGTTGACCTGCAAGGAGCTTCGACCATCCATTTTTCTTGAAGCTGCTTGGAGGGCATATAAATGCTTATTTCTATGGTGAGCATGGAGCACACAATTATGAGAGTCTGTTGTGCGTGATCTAGATCTGCAAGATCAAATTTTGTGTAAGAATTGTTGGTGTTGTTGGGGTCTATGTTGGGGATTTTTATCGTTTAAGAGATAAAATTGGTCTTCTTTTTCGGGCCCCCTTGTGTTGGGGCACAAATCTCCTATAATTGTTGTAGTTTATTTCTGCTCAAATTTTTCTGAGCTGATTTGGGAACTGGTAGCAACATTATGGATCATAGAAAGCATTGGCGGAGATAATGTGTGGAAAAATTTTCATTTTTCAAGGTTCATATTTCGTGGCAGTTGAATATCAAAAGCTTTGTGTCTCAAGGTTGAAGGAGTAGTGGAAAATTTCGTACAACAGAGTATTTGTGTCCAAGCAGGCATTAGCGTGTGTGGTGAAAGATTAATTCATGAGATATTTGTGCAAGATGATTCGTGTGGAATTTTGTTGTGTTTAAACTTGTTGTGACAAGGAACTGCATGTAAATTCAGAGGAGGAGTGTCAGATAAGAAGAGGAGCCTTTGTCGTGCAAAGAAGGTTGAAGCCTGTTCACTGGTTTGTGCGTTGAAGCCGGTGACAAACATATCTATACATAAGCGTTTGCATCCTGCATTGATAAAAAATTTTTGACCAGGTGCATGCATTGCAGTGATGGGAAAAAAAAGGAGTCTCAAATAGGTCCAGAGATAACTGACACATAACAGGAGGAAGATTCAAAGGGCATAACCAGTATATTTTTTAGTTGGATATGAAGTGTTTCCAGTTGAATCTGAAGGACTTGACAACGATAAGAATGTGGATTTGGATCAAAGAAGTGAATAATTTGATGAAATACATGAAATCATAAAAAGGTTAATGTCATATCTACTCTCTTTCTCAGGTATAAATTATGAAATCTGGGCAACTGAAATGAAAACAATACTATGGAAGGTAGGTTTATTGAATTATGTTGAAGAGGATTTTGTTAATTTGAACCATGGTATGAGTAGATATGTGTCAACATTACATCTTATAACAACTGCATTAGATGAAAAACTCTTATTAAGTATACTGCATGAATATGGCGAGATTCAAAATTCAAAAGTATTGTGGGATATTTTAGAAATTAAGTATAATTTGAATGAGACTGAAAATGATGGAACTATTGTTCTTGGAAATGATGATTGTGCTTTCAGTCTCATAATTGATTGTGAAACTTAAGATGGAAACATTTAATCTGCAATGAAGGATGATGAATGCGTTCTTGTAGTTGAGATTGAAACATGTGATGACGAAGAAACAACCATTGATGTAGATTTTGAATATTTTTATGGAGAAAGTCTCTCTGATGCAGAGACGCATGAAGTCAAATTTGATGAGAATTATGTGTCTCATGAATAGTGGTTTAATATGATGCATGAAAAGAATCTTATGGTTTTTAAGCTTCTATGGTTATCATTTATTGCAGAAATTTCTGGATTATCCATAGTGTTAAGAAACAATGGTCGACGTTTTGAATCCCAATGGGGATCCATCTTCAAGACAGGATTTTGAATGAGTTGTTGTTTGCTGAGAAGAGATTCCTACCGCCATACACAAATCAAATGCAGGACAACATGCTTGCAACAACATAATTTATTAAAGAACTTGAAGACATGAAACAACCAACTAGGTTCGTAGAGAAATATGAAGAAAGGAAATCTCTCTTAAAAGAGCATGATGGCAAGAATCATTATGGTTCTTTGTATGAATCTAACAAATTTTTTAAGTGTGCATATATTGGCATATAGGAAGAAGAAATAAAACTTGAAGAAATTGCAAATATTAAGGACAAGTATAAGTCCCAAGAACCTGCAACAATGTTGAATACAAAGAATTTTAGCCTATAATCGAGATCAAGAAAGAGGATTTTAAGGGTTCAAGTGTTCCACCTTTGATGTAGAAAACGTAAAAAATAAGAGAAGCTCCACCACTATATTATGGAAAGAAAGGTGAAGATGAAACTTCACCAACAAATGAACAAGCATGGACCCTTTAGCAAGAAGGAAAAAATGAAAGCTTAGTTATCAAGTTTTTTTGTGTACCATTGTAAGCCTAGCTAAGACTGAGACCAATAGACGTATGCTATTCATATTATGCTTTAATACATTTCTCCATTAAGAGGGGAACTTGGAATAATGGAGAAATGTAGAATCCTCCATATTATTCTATTATTAGTGATCTATTGTGATCAATTAGATTAGATCCTATTCTTAGAGAATCTGTTCAATTTCTCAATATATTTCCATTATTATTTATATACGAATGATTTGGTCATTGATAGTAGTGTCATGTGCAGACACTTTTCTGGTTGACTTTGTCTCACTTAAAATATGCTAATTTTTTCCATTTTCTCTCTCCTAATTTTTAGTAACATCTATCCCATAAATAGTAAAACACCTCTCAATATAATAATAAATTTCTAATTTAATATTTAAAATATCAAATTTACTCATTTCTTCCATTTTATTTCTCTCCTAAATTTTAGTAACATCTATCTCATATAGTAAAACACCTCTCAATATAATAATAGATTTCTAATTTAATATTTAAAATATCAAATTTACGATAATTTTTTTATACAAAATTCATTATTCATTATTATTACAACTTACTCGAAAAAATATCCCAAAACACTTACCTAACCACAAGTTATTCTAAAAAAACCCTCCGTAACTTGAACTTCACTTGCTTACTCATGAAAAAACACAAAACAATTACCTCAAAAAAGGAAACTTTTCTTATGTTTCTTTGCACTAAATGCTTTTAGTGCATTGATGATGTGTGATTGAGACTTGTCAATATAAAATTAAGTATTTAATTAAGTATTATTCTAAGGTGAATATTTTCATAGTTCTTAATATCATGTTGCTGAGATTTTCTAGAAGCCTGTGTATTATGTTTGAAATCTTAGTTAAGTATTATTCTAGGGTGAATATTTTCATAGTTATTAATATTATGTTGTTGAGATTTTCTAGAAGCCTGTGTATTATGTTCGAAATCTTAGATGTTTTAGGTGAATATTTTACTCATTTTTAATATTAGAAGCTTAATAGATGATACTTGACCAAATTATATATAAAGAATGGAGATAAAATAACCATTAGAGAATTTGTTAAGTTCGATTAAATCAATAAAGATAGAAAAATCAAATAATATGTTTATGATTGGCGTTATCTAGGGATTGTCAATTATATTAGAATTATTAATAATTAAAATGAATAGTTTTGAATTGAATTTGGTTTGAATTCAAAATTTTGACCAAAATTAAAACAAAGTTAGGGGAAATTTGACATTGGAGATTGCAATCATTCATATTTTAATAATAAAATTAGCATCAAGAATTAATTAAATCCAATAGAAATTCAAATAAAATAAAATAAAAATATTTATTGATGATGATGATGATGATGATGATCGTTAACATCCACTGAGACCAATCTTTGGTCTATCGCACCTAAAGAAAAGAGTTATTTAGTTTGATTTAAGATTTTATTCCAATGCTCGAAAAGCTTGGAGAGAAGCCTCCCGAGCTCACTATAATTTTGACATCTTAAAAGGCTAGGAAGGTCAGTATTTCAACAAATATTATGAAATTGAGCTCTAATGTGGTTGTACGTGGGGCACTCTAAGAGGAAGTGATTTTCATCCTCGATGTTCGTATTCTCATATAGATGGCAGATCCTTTCCATCCATGGTGTTTTAGGAACTGTCCAATGACCTGTTTCACTATGGAGCTCATGAGATTTCGTTCTAATCTTGGCTATATTAATTTTCTTTTTTGAGCTAGTTAAAACAAAGAGATACTTTTGATCTTCTAGGGTGGGGTTGATGACCTCCTTATAATATCTTAATTTTATTTTAGCTGCTAGATCTTTCTCACACCACATTTTTTCTTTGAACTTAAAAGTAAATTTTTTTTTAATGTTATTAATGTTTTGCAATGAAACATTCTCATCGATCTCATAATGGTTTAACCAGCCCCTAGTGTCTTTATACCAACCTCTTTTAAGCCTTAGGTGGTTTTGGCTAGAATTTAAAGCTAGCTTAGGAAGTCTATGGTCTCATATGCTATTGAGCTTATGCTTGTACAATAGAAGCCTAGTCATAGCTAGGCTCTCGATAGGGGAAAGACCCACTTCTATAAGGAGAATAGGATAGGGTGTATTGCTTTTAATTTTAAGGTTATACATTATAAAACGCTTCTGTATTTGCTCAATCTTTCTCCAGGATTCTCTAGAGATGCTGCAACCCCAAACCTCACATCCATATAAGATAATAGGAGTGACTAAAGTTTCAAAGAGGAACTTCTTTCTATCCCACATTACGAGGTTTGCCGTTTTACAATTATTTTCAAGACCAAAATAAGCTTTCCAACCCCCATTAATCCTTTTCTGAATGCTATAGTTCCAGTTGAGCTTGTGATGAATATCAATTCCTAGGTACTTGTAAGAAGACACTTCCTCCAAGTTACTATTGTCATACATAAAATTAGCAAAGTGTCCTTCTTGGATTTGATAATCATAACTTTTGTTTTGTCAGTGTGAACATACATATCCATATTAGAGCAGAAAATCCTTAAGAAGTCTAAGTTTCTTATCAAGATCAGATGGGAACCTTGCGAGAAGAACAATATCGTCAGCATAGAGAAGAAGGATGATGACTATCCCAGCTAAGATCATGCTAGCACATCCTGCTTCCTCTAAACAACCTTCTAGCTTGTCGATGTAAATGCCAAATAGGGTAGGGGAGAGGGGGAAACCTTGTTTAACTCCCAAATTACACTTAATATATTTCGACCACCCCTCATTTCTCTTTAACTTGGCAATTACATTCTCGTATAACCTTATAGTAGCCGCTCTTAGCTCGAAAGGAACATTTAGCTCTTCTAATCTATTCCATAGGTTGTTTCTAGGAACCATATCAAAAGCCTTTCTAAAGTCCACAAAGCAACAAAAGAGATTGGATTTATCATTGCGGCATTCCTCCATAATGATCTTAAGCGTAACGAGGTGGTATGTTGTTGAGTGCTACCTTCTAAACCCCGCTTGGCCTTTAGCCCGCTTACCTTCACTTTCAAGCCAAATGCTCAACTTCTTTTCCAAAATAATACCATATAGCTTGGCTAAGAGAGGGATGACCATAATTGTCCGATAATTAGAGGGGTTATTTGTATCCCCACTTTTAAAAATAGGGATAATGAGGCTCTGAGTCCAAGGTTTAGGGAACCCTTGCTTGACCACTTGGTTGAAAAGCTTGTGGATGTGGGGGATGAGGACAGGAACTCCAATTTTTAAGATTTCTGCCTGGTAAACTTCAATGTCTTTAGCTTTCCCATTTGCCAGGCGTTTAACCCCAAAATCAATGTCTTCTAATGAGAAAAATTCTTTCGTTGTGAGCAGGGTTTCAAAGTTATCCCTAGCATTTGGAGATTCATAAAGCTTTTTAAGATAGGAATTCCAGTCATGTAAAGAAATTTTATTATTATCTTTAGTTTTCCTAGTTAGAGTCTGCCTCCAGAATTTCTTAGGAGCCACCTTAGAGAGGTGTAAGAGATTATCTTGTATTTTACTAATATATTGCCTTTTTTCCCTTTTAGTTAGGGCTTTGTAGATTTTTATCTTGTCAATTTTGAGAGATTCATCAACAACTTCCTTAATTGCTTTCCTCACACTTTTACAATATTTGTCATACCATGGGTTGGTTTTGCTATTTCTTTTATTACTTGAGACTTCAATTGAGAACTTGTTGATAGAATATGAGAAGGTTGTAGTAAAATTATGATAGAGGCCATCTATGTTGTCTATACTAGATAAAGGGAGCAAATTAGTGTTTAATTCATTTAGAAAGAGATCATTTTTATTTCTATCAAAGATTAAGTTCTTTTGACTATAAGGATTATCTTCAATGGGATCTCTATGAATGACAAAATTGAGAGTTATCTTCAATGGGATTTCTAATTTACCTGCCCCACTATTTAGGGTGAGACTGTTGTTAACTTTTTCTTCTAGTTCTTTAATCATGTCCTTCATTTTAAGACTCTCTATATTATCAGCATACCCTTGCTGGGATGTTTGGTTCGTATCTTGGTTTTGTTTTTCTATGACCTGCAACCTAGTCTCCATTGCCACCATTTTATTCTCCAATAGTTCTATTTTATTTTCTATGTTTTTTTGGATCTTGTCTTCAAAAGATGCGAATTTTTTGATTTAAGGCTTCTGCGATTTGTGTTGTTGTTTGTAGAATCTTCCGGATTAATCACATCCATTTTATATGAATCGACGTTTCAAACCAATCCTCTGTGGTTCATCATCATGATAGATCAATGGATTTGTAATGTGGGATAGAAAGAAGTTCCTCTTTGAAACTTTAGTCACTCTTGTTATCTTATATGGATGTAAGGTTTGGGCTTGCAACATCTCTAGAGAATCCTGGAGAAAGATTGAGCAAATCCAGAAGCGTTTTATAATGTATAACCTTAGAATTAAAAGCAATACACCCTATCATATTCTCCTTAAAGAAGTGGGTCTTTCCCCTATCGAGAGCCTAGCTATGACTAGGCTTCTGTTGTACAAGCACAAGCTCAATAACATAGGAGACCATAGACTTCCTAAGCTAGCTTTAAATTCTAGCTAAAACCACCTAAGGCCTAAACGAGGTTGGTATAAAGACACCAGGGCCTGGTTAAACCATTGGGAGATTGACGAGAATGTTGCATTGCAAAACATCAATAACATTAAAAAAATTGTTGCTTCTAAGTTCAAAGAAAAAATGTGGTGTGAGAAAGATCTAGCAGCTAAAAGAAAATTAAGGTATTATAAGGAGGTCATCAACCCCACCTTAGAAGATCAAAAGTATCTCTCTGTTTTAACTAGCTCAAAGAAGAAAATTAATATAGCCAAGATTAGAACAAACTCTCATGAGCTCCATAGTGAAACAGGTCATTGGACAGTTCCTAAAACACCATGGATGGAAAAGATCTGCCATCTCTGTGAGAATATGAACATCGAGGATGAAAATCACTTCCTCTTAGAGTGCTCCACGTACAACCACATTAGAGCTCAATTTCATAATCTTTGTTGCAATACTGACCTTCTAGCCTTTTAAGATGTCAAAATTATAGTGAGCTTGGGAGGCTTCTTTCGAAGCTTTTTGAGCATAGGAATAAAATCTTAAATCAAATTAAATAACTCTTTTCTTTAAGTCCGGCTGACCAAAGATTGGTCTCAGTGGACGTTAACCATCATCATCATCATCATATGTATATTTATCTTTATATTATTTTTTATTTTTTAATTATTTAAAAAATTATTTATGAGTTACCATATAGGAGTGAAATAATATTTAGAAGATGAGAACATATAAATAGGAAATAGTTATGTTATAGAATTATTTAAATTATTGATAAAACAAATTACATCAATATAATAAGATTATTAAATTATTAAATTTATATTAATTTTTTAATATAAAATAAATATTTATTGTAAAATATTTTATAATATTTTAAAAATATATATTTTATCGCTTACGTTGGATGCATGATCTTGATGTCTGTCACAAAAATGATTAGGATGTTACGAATTACTGGCCACTTGATCTGGCCCGTGCCCGAAGTCTAGTCTGGCTACCTTAGCTGAAATGTTTAGGTGAGGTGAGCCCTTAAGTATCCCAGGTATTCGTACGTCATGACCTGATCCCACTATTGCTGTGATTTCTTCCTTGCATGCCCTTGTTGCGTGATGATTAGACTCAATTATCATTCGAGCAACATGTTGTTTCCAGTGACAAAGCATAGGGTCACAACATGCATGCTCCCTCATTTAGGTACCTCTTGGGCTATTGTAATCTGTTACCAAAGGCATTTTGTTTCAACAAAATGCTTGTCCATCGTCATCATGCATGCCTTCCTTCTTATTGTGGCGCATACCCTTGTAGGGGTTGTATTGTCTTTCCGAGAGGTGCTGCATTTTCATTTCTATTCATGTCCCACTGGGAACAACTCCATCTCTTGTCTTCTCGTGGTGGCTCAAAGGTGCTCCATACCCATGTTGGCCCTCCAGACTCACGCTCATGCTTTGTCTTTATTGTCAGGTTATATGCTTCCTCTCAATTCACAGAGTACGATGAGGGAATCTCTAGATGGTTTCTTCTTTGGAAAAAATTTGGCTTCTTCCCCTTTGCAAGAGTGTCAATTATCCAATTGGTAGAGTTTGTATCAATGTTTTTTTCCTATGGTTTAGGATCCTCACGGTGTTACTTGTGGGGTTACGTTCTCTGCCACTTCTCCAAGGAATGGCTCCTCTCAATTGGCTTCCACTAAGATACCAAAATATCATAACCCTTGGTTTGCCGCTCTAAAGCAGAAACTCTTGGCTCGCAGCCGTTAGTGGGTGCTCGTGGTCTATGGCTCATAACTTTTCATGGTTTGTGGCTCGTATTTTTTTGCGGTTTGTGGCTCAAGTACATGATACGTGGTTGGTTGTTGTTCATGGATGGTTTTGGTTTGTGCCTTAGCATGGTTAGTAGCTCATATGAAATGCAAGTGCCTCACTCATGAATATCGAGTTTGGTGTGTGCGTATTTCCTGGATGGTCCACCGTACGAGGTTCAAAGCACCTTATTACTAGGCACTCCGATAAAAATGTTCAATTCATAATGTCAATATATTTTTATGGGCATGGGAATTTTCCTTCTAAATAGGTGTAACTCTATTGATCATAGCATATGATTTTGTAACTGGAAGAACTTGGGTAGAGCCCACTTTTTGTCGGTGGCACTGATTAAGTATAATATCTATAATCTTAAGTTGCTTAACATGTGTCACTGGTTTAGTTTCCTAGTGGAAAGACCAATAGCATGCCAAACCATTGCTTGTATTGCCTCTCTTACATAATGAAAAGTCGAATTTCAAAATAAAATAAAATATATATATAAACTTTATATTAATTTAAAAGTAAGTATATAAGACGGTAGTTTTCTAATAAGTACAATTTGTTAGAGAAAATAACTCTTATTTTTCTTTGATGTGTTAATAATTTCACAAAGGATTCTATTCCAAGTCTTTAGGTAGTCATTAGATCTAGTTAGGTTGAGAGGTATTCTTCACTAATTAGATTCCTATATCTGTATGAGGTTAAGAGGTTTGTTTAACTAATTCATTTTTATATCAAGATAGTTTCTCTATCCTAAGAAAGCATTCGTGAATTTATGCTGTAGCATTATTTAATTAATATAATAGTGATAATGAAATATTAATTTTGTATCACAATTGGTCTAGGCCTACTCCCTCATGGGAGGGACTGGGATTAAGGAGAGTAGAATAATTGTTGTGTTATGGGTGTTGTTATTTTTTTTATGTAGCATGATTTTTTGTGTATTTGGATTCTCTCAGGAGAAACATGAATAAACCTACATGATGTAATTATTTGCTACTCGATTCAACTATCCACTGGAGGAGCCCACATAAAGGAGAGACAAGCTCAATAGATGCAAAGTTGTGAGTGTGACTAGCATGTAAAAGGTAGCGACAAGCTACATATCTAAATAATAATTAGAGTTGGGAAAAATCATTGTGAGAGAGAAGACTTGATTGAAGTAGTGTGAAGAAATGACTTGTAATTACCATTTTAGATAACCAAGGAAGTGAATAAGAGTCGTCATTTATGTTTTCATTAGTTGAACTAGTAAAGGATCCACGGTTATATAAATATCTCAATGAATATTTAATAGTTGGAGATGATATTTTTGTTTCTAATACTATTTTCTCATCTAAAGACAAATTTTTGGATAATTTTTTCCTTAAAAGTGTATATGTGTAAGGGAGTGTTGATGGTGTTGGACCCTTCAACGTTCAAGGGATCTACTCGATATGAAGTCTCAACTAAAACTCACACCGCTTAGAGTAGGAGTCCAAGCAATGGGGTGTTTAATGATATTCCTTGGATTGCAAAACACATAGAATGGTGCATGGTGTCTTTGGTTAAAGCAAGTGTGTTACTCTACAGAAATTCAATATGATGCATGAGCGGTTCTAACACGTGAAGGGGAAAGGAAGTGTGCTCCTTGGAAGCCTGTAATAGTACATAGCTTGAAAGGAACATACAAGCTGAAAGACATCACAAAAAATAACAAGCAGAATATACTCATGGCTAAAGAAAGTTAAAATGCTAGTATGCATGCAAATAAACAAACAAAAATCACTCATGCAATCCAAACGACAAAAAGCAACAGAAAAAGCGACTAAAAGTGATAAATGAAAAACTCACCCAGAAAAGCGACGACGATTGCACCGAAGGTTCCTTGATCTTCTTGGGAATGCTAGAGCTCCAAGATCAAATTTGAGAATGACATCTAGGGGTGTCAATTAAATATATTTGATAAATTAGGGTTTATCATGCGCATGCCACAAATCAAGGAAAAAGTAACACTTGGAAGAAATTTCCAAAAATAACAAGTGTGTTTCCTTCGGGTTACTAAAAATAGATGCCTAAAATTTAGGGATTATTTTTCTATTTTTTTATTAAATTATTATTTTTCCAAGAAAACTTGCCATGCACCTCACCGAGAAGGATTGCAAAGTTTCGAGGAACTGGCAGTTCTTGGCTCAGTGCACTGCGTAGTTTCTGATCTCAGAGAAGGATTGTGCAGTTTATGGGCTCAGTGTTGGGTTGCATGTCATGACTGTGTAGTTCCCAAGCTCAAGGTTGGGCTTCCAGTCATAAATGTGTAAATATGAACATGAAGGTCAAGACTGGATCCATGAATTGTGCAGTTTCTGGAGGCTAGCCTAAAACTATTATGCAAGACTTAGATAGAGGGTCAACTTGTGATTTAGAAAAGTTTGCTAAATGAAGAGAAAGTGAAAACAAGAAAATTTGAGAGATAAACATCAGTTAAAGCACGAACACCTGATAATAGTGCAAGGTAAGCTTCTATGAAGGGAAGTTAGGCTCCAAAATCTAAGCAATGGAAAAATTTTGAAGGGTGGTTGTAGTGGCTACAACAGGGAGGTCGATACTTGATTGAAGTTACCGATTCTCTAGTTGTTGCATTCCAATGGGAATCTAAGGAAGTTTCTCTTATGGAATAAAACATGTGTGATATTATTTTGGAGGTTTGTAATGTGGTTTTACATGCTGATGTTATCCATAGAGGAGGTGGGAAGATTATCCTAATGGATAGATGGGTTATGTATGCATCTCGGCTTACTACGAAACCACGACTACTTGAGCCAGTATTTACCGTTGATATTTAGGCTCTTGAGAGTTTCCGTAGTGGTAATTATGGTGCTTTGATCTAGAGAATGGGGAACACAATTCCCATAGAGATGAGAGATGCCTTGATCAAAGGAAGAAGATGCAAAATCCCAACGAATGTCATGAATTCCAAGATAAAGATGATGGTTAGAGTGATGAGGATGAAACCTCATGAGCTAAAATTGATCTAGTGTGGATCGGGCTTGATTCTATAGTGAAACACCTAAAATGCACTCCTTAGAGACCCCATCAAGAGAGAATATGTTTTCACCTTTTCCCCTCACGAGAAGAAAATCACCAAGTTGCTGAAGTTGGGATGATTGAAGATGAAGTTACTAAGTTTCTACATGATTTTAGAAGAATAAGTTGCAATTTTGTAACTCTTTCTGATGTATGTAGTATTTCTACAATATTTTTGTGATGTAAAAATCATTCCTCGGTCTGCATACTAATAAATTTTCTCGCTAGAAGGGTGTTCTAGCTGTGAATTTTGTCTCCTTGAACTGTTTGTTGAGTGGTGCATTGTAAGTCTTTATTGGAAAGTGAAAAGAGTGTAAGACTAAGATGGATACATCGTGTGTCTATACTACTTACCTAGATAACTGGAAAGTACAATAGATGACAACCATGTACCTTCGTAAATGGAAGTAGGTCAATAGGATGGTTAGTGAATTAGCCTTCATGGTCAGATAGATGTTATTCCCTAGAATAAAATATGTTCCATGTCAATTTGATGTATCAATGGTACTTTGGTTTCTAGTTGGCACATGATGGTATTTCATCATATGAAGAGACATGCATCGGAACTTTATGTGGTAGTAGTGAGTTTCATAATTATCACTTGAGAAACCAAGATTTATTGCAAGCTAAATTTTTAGAGAGGAATGAAAAAATTGTAGCAGCGTGGACACATAGATCTTGAATATAATAGAAATATATTTGGAGAGCATGTGATAATGTTTATGGTAGATACAATAAGAATAATGTGTGGAGCAACATTAGAGGTTAGACGATGGTGGAAAAACAAAGATAAAATAAATTGTGTATAATAATAACATACTCGTGACCATATTGTAATTTGAGTCACACATTGTAGCAAGTCTATAGTGTCATGTTTGGCTTGATATAGTGGTCCTTGAGAATGTATGTACATAATATCTCCATGATTAGAGTTTTGAATTTAATGTACGTGATTCAAGTGTGACGTAATCCTAATGAATTATGAGGCATGTGTAACCCCATGTAAAAGGTGGTAATTTGAAAATTGTTTTGTAAGTGTAGGTTTGTGGTAAAAAAAACCACTTGATGTTTTGTTTCTCATAAGTACAAACCACACGAGGATGTATTTCCTTGGGAATGTGATGCATGAGCATTGAGAGCACATTTGAGGATAAGCTAAAAAATCCTAAAGCATGGTTGAGGAAAATGTAGGTTGATGATGATAGTGATGTAAGGGGAGTTAGAGGTATAGGTACAAGTATGAATATATGATGGTTGAATGGACCATGTACACAAAGGACATCTTAGTAGCCCGATGATTGTTAAGGTTTGGTACCCATTCATTATGGTGGATGGTCGTTTCTTAATATGGACGTCAACATTTTTTGTAATGGTTGGAAACATAAAGTTGGAACATAGACATTCCTAATCAAGATTAAGACAAGTATTAACTAAGGTGGAGTGTTAGAGAATATAAATCCCACTTGTCTTTAGTGTGGTATTTTGTTTCAAGGAGTTTATTCCTAACATTTAGGAAGTTGTTAGATGTAGTTAGGTTAAGAGATATTGATCTCCATTAACTAGATTCCTATATTAATGTAAAATTGAAATATTTACTTAACTAATTGAATGCACAATCAATATAGTTTCTTCACCTTAAAAAATCATATATTTATATTATACAATTATTTGATTAATAGACAAATGTTATTAGTAAAATTGATAAAGTCACATTTAAAATTTAATTTAACTTTAATATTTATTATATTAAAGATATTTTTAGGAATATTTACGTCGTAAGACGTTCTTATTTGAAAACAACTCACCTAGGTGTCATTGTGTCAATATCTGAGCCATTGGATCAAATGTTAGACGATTGAAATGTTTTAGGCCATTAGATTCACACGTAAAAGTTTCATATTTTTTTTTTATAATGTTAATTTTTTTTTTAATAAGTGATTGAATTTAGGTTTTGGTGACTTTTTCAAATTACACAAAAATAAAAATAAAAGTAAATTAAATAAGAAGATTGGCATATTCTAATGAACATCTTAACTAGGTCAAATAAAAAATAAAAATAATACTAAACTATAAAACAATCCATGGTATTGACTCATTGTATTCATGTGGAATGTGGTTTAATTAAAGGGGGGAGTTAAAATGGCCTAACTTTGGATCTACCAAGAACCAAGAGGGATCAAATGTCTTAATATGCAAATCTCATTGATCCCTCTCATGAAGAATATAGATCTAAACTAATTATTTAATAAAATTATTTACTAAACTATATAAACAACCCATGGTATTGACTCATGGTATTCATGTGGAATGTGGTTTAATTAAAGGGGGGAATTAAAATGGCCTGACTTTGGATCTACCAAGAACCAAGAAGGATCAAATGTCTTAATATGCAAACCTCATTGATCCCTCTCATCAATAATATAGATCTAAACTATTTTTTTAATAAAAATATTTTTAAATGTTTATAGCCATTGTTCTTTTAAAATTTTACTTAATAAAATGTATCTAAATTTTTATACATCCAAATATACATAGTTTTTCTTGTTCTATATTATTTTTGTTACAACTATTTTATTATTCCAAAAACACATCGTTTTTTATGTTATATATTATTTATGTTACAATTGTTTTATTATTTATGAGTAGTATTTCTTAATACCTAAAAAATTAAATTTTGTAACTACATAACAATTTGTAACTACACACATACTCTTTCTTCAGTTCAAAAAAAACTATATACATATCTTTAATTACCTAATTTTAGCTTAAAAAATCTTACATGTTTTTTACTTTATAATCAGAAACAGTTTTCATATTATATGATGTCAAACTTACTCAACTTTTTATTCTGAAATTTTAAACAATGTTTCTCACTACATAATTTTAGCTTTTATAAAAATAAAAATAAAAATTTTCAATTCCAAACAAAACTTACAAAATAAAAAACCCACTTAGTCCTTATTGTAGATTATAGTTTTACAAAATTGACACTATGTGATTAACAATAGAGTAATTTGAGACAACCTTAAGGGGTTTTTTTACAATTTTTATCATAACCTTTCCCTCCATCCAATATATAATGTAGAGTCTTCTCAAGAGAGAGTATATTCTAGTTTATAACTTGATCCACAATCAAAGAAAATGGCTAGGGATTTCACAAGTTATTAGTTGATAACTTGATCCATAATAAATGAAAATTGCTAGGGATGTCACAAGTTATCATTCACACAATGATGTATTGATGTTCTTAGTTGAAATGGATCCTATTAGATGCATGGTGGCCAGAGACACTAAAAATTTCAAAAAATATATATGTTATGACATCCATATTGTCTACAAACCATCTAAATTTCCCATCTTATACATCAATTTCTAACAATAACCACTCAATTTACTCTCTAATTTTTTAAACCCCTGCCCATGCTGGGGAGATCACACTGTAAAACCAAATGTTCCTCTAGTTTTTTTAAGGGGTTCATAAACAAAACAGACAACAAGAAAGTCAATATTGTGGTATGATAACTGATTTTTGAATCACTCTAACAAACAAAACATCACATTAACTCACATAATATATATAATGCTATAAGGATCTAAGACAATAACAAAGTTTTGAATTATGATAATTAGGTGAAAACCAAAACTAAGTTGTAGCCACAAGAAAAAAATCACAACAAATCATAGAATATATCCAAGGTTGCAATGAACCTCATACATTGTGATGGACCTCATGGGAATTTTAGTGCACATAGAACACTACCCGGATAATTCTATACTCTTGATCAATTTAGAATAACCTAGGATGTGTCAAATATTTTAATAAGATAAACAAAATAGACACCAAGAAAGTCAATATTGTGGTATAATAACTGATTTTTGAATCATTGTGACAAAAAAAACATCACATTAGCTCACATAATATATATAATGCTATAAGGATCTAAGATGATAACAACGTTTTGAATCATGATAAGTAGGTGAAAACCAAAACTAAGTTGTAGCCACAAGCAAAAAATAAAAAAATTCACAGAATATATCCAAGGTTGCAATGAACCCCATACATTGTGATGGACCTCATGGGAATTTTAGTGCACATAAAACACCACCCTAATAATTCTATACTCTTTATCAATTTAGAATAACCTAGGATGTGTAAAATATTTTAATAAGAAACTAGATTTGTAATTATGAAATATAAAACTATAACTTAAATTTGTGAATTTACTTTGTATTTTTTTTTCTTATGTACATAGAGAAAGAATAAACCAAGTTTGGAGTTAAGAAAATAAACCATAACATAAAGAAAAATATCTCCTTCCAAAAATGTCTCCATATTAAAATGACATTCACTTTATGTATACCAAGACTATTGTTCTTCATATACAATTTCTGATAAACATGCAATTGGCGCTCAGATATGTAGATGAAGTTGAAGTAAACTCTATTTTTGTTAATAAAAATTCTCTTTATTTACATCTATGATAGATAGATTGTACTTGAATGTATTTAAAATATCTTATTTGAGTTACGCGTTGGATTATTAATCACCAAAGTATTTTCACCCTCAATTTTCTATTTCAATATCTATAACAAAATTTGTATATATGTGAACATATTATCTTGGTTTACATATATGTTTTCATCCCAAATTGCCTATTTCAAAATCTATAACAAAATTATCCCCGATCGGGGTGCCAGCAAAGGGAGGATTGCAGCATGACAATGCCACGTAGTGGGGCTTGTCAACTGACCATCATGCACTAGAACTACACTGCGCGGTGGTAATCGATCTCGCACACGCCTTAGTAAATGATCACGATGCAAGCTGTTCCAATTCATAAATGCATGGCAGAGAATGGGAAGGTATGCCGGTTGTGGGGTAGGAGAATTAATAAGGTAAGTTCTTGCTGTTATAAAACGTTATTTCAAACAAAAGCTGTAATTTAGATAAGAGCAGCGACAGAGGACTTGCAGGGACATGAAGCTCAGCATAGCGGGCAGAGGATTTCTGGGTATGTACTGGTCCTCATCACTCTATTTTCAAAATTAGGTTTTCATGTTGGCATTATGATAATGAAGGAAGGAGTTTTTACAGGTGTTGCAGAGAATTTTCCGTTCCCAGTTAGTTTTTTTTTTTTTTTTTTTTATGGTTTGCATGTAATGGTAGAGGGGGTTCATTTGAAAATATAGCCCTGCTTTCGTAGCCCTACTCATCCTCCTTACCTGTATCTCAGTAATGTCAAATTGCATGGGTTAAGTCTGTGCTTTTCTTATGATAATGAAAGTATGGTTCTCTGTAATCCTCCTGGCCCACATTTCCAGCACGTTAGCTATGTCAATTCGCATGGGTTAAATCTGTGCTTTTCAAAGTCTATTGAATGTTTGCTCTGGAATTCTTTTATCTTGGTTTCGAATAGTATGGTAAAGTTTCTTCTTTGTATTCAAAATATCTTGAAATAATTGGCCTCCAGGTATCAGAAGCTTAAGGGTAGAGTTGGTTGTTGGTACTTTAGTGTCCTTTGCCATTCCAGCCTTTTCATTCACTATCTAAGTGTCTTGGACTGCATTAGGAAATCTCGCTGTCTCAATTTCTATTCCTGCGTTTGGAAAGGGAGGTCTTTACAAACTCGGATTTACTCTTCTCTTAAGTCTCAATTTCTTTGGGTCAGTCCAAATTTTTGTGGCACTACGTATACTTTATTTTCTCTCAGGAAAACCTTACTACTGTTAATTCAACGATGGAAGCAATTCGGAAATGAGAGGGAACAGTTTGTTAATTTTCAAAATATTGCAATGCGCAATCCATATTTCAATGCTTGGGTAAAAGAGAATCATCTGGAGTTTACTATTGAACCTAAGTTTCACATAATTGTCACCTTTTGTTATACAGGGTTTCTGTAATTCATAAAATAAGATAGTCTATGTCAGGGCAGAATGAAAAAAGGCAAAGGGAAGAAGCTACAACCACCTCAGGCATTTGGTCCAAGCAAAAGAGGAAGAAAGAGTAATAAGCAGAGTCTAGAAAATATAGCAAATATTTATGATACAGGGACTCCAATGCACATTCGTAAAACTATTCAGGGTTGGGAGAGGGAAAGTGATGATGAAAATTATGATCTTAAAGATCAAGAGGAAAGAATGGATTTTATCTCTGACCTAGGGAATACAAGAGGCATAGTTTCTCTATTCCAACAATCATTTAAGATATAATGGAAATTTAAATGTGTCTTAGCAAAGACGATATTGAGTATGCAAGAAAAGCAAGCCAATCCTTCACTGCTCTTTGAACTCCAGCAGATGAAACAAGATATGTGGGAAATGGCCAAGGCTCAAATACAAGAAAATGCGTGAATAGGAAGGATTGAACAACAACTCCTGAACTTGCAGCAAGCGGAGATGCCAGGGTCAACTGCAAAGGACCCAACACCTGTGGATTCTTTAGATGGTTGACACTTTTCTGTATCTAGTTTTGTATGTTTTTTGAGGATAGTATGTATAGTTTCTGTTTTATCTGTAGATTTTATGGACGTAGTAAAGCGATATTAGCTGTGAGTAGAAGGAAAAAACAATACCAATTTTGGTTGGCTTATGACTCTCTAAGGTGGCCAACAAAACTGGTTTCCTTCAGGCAGGTTGAGGCTACCAATTTCAGTAAAATTTGTACAGCAACTTGCTCTTTACAAAATAGAAAATAAAAAGGTACTACGAAATTTACAAAAAAAAAAAATCTATAACAAATTTTTTTTGTTGATAACTCTTATCATCAATATCTTTGAAACCTCCACGACTAACTTCCATGGAAGCAAAGTTTTCCTTTCATTCCTTCATGACGACTTGTTCTCCTACACCATCTTATTTCTTCTAGGCTACTCTTTGCTATATTATTGCCTTCTTATTTCTTATAGGCTACTCTTTCCTATGTCCTTCATGATGACTTGTTCTCCTACACCATCTTATTTCTTCTAGGCTACTCTTTGCTATATTATTGCATTCTTATTTCTTATAGGCTACTCTTTCCTATGCTATTAACTTACGACGTTTCTTTTGCAACATATGGTGCAATTGCTAGTTATAATAAATTGATAAATCATTTACGTTAATTCTGAAATTTCCAACATTTCCTTCGTATAGAAAAAAAAAAAGAGTAAAATTACATTCGCCATCTCTCTTGTCCTTTCTACGAACCCGTCTTCTATCGATCTTTTTCATGGTCTTCATTGTGCGATGCACGAGTCAACATTAGAGTAAGAATCCATCCTAGCTTTAGTGGCCTCATTACTTACACAATACCGCTCGTTATAGGAAGATAGATCAAATTATACAATAATTACTCAGGTAAACATCATTACAGGTTTTTTTTTAAACTTGTTTTTGATGTTTCTATTTCTTATTTTTTTTTTATGTTAATAGGGTTAATGATCTTGTTTTTATGGGTGATAAAAACTTATCAGTTAAAACATAATTGTAGTGAATTATATTTTAACATTCATTTTAATGTATTTCCTAATAAATATATTTGTAATCCAAGTTATAAAGAAATTAATGAACATCAATTCTTAATATAGAATAATATGGAATCTATGTACTTTTTCAATTATTTTACATTTTGAACAATATTCTATAAATGATAGTAAAAAGTATGAACAATAACATCTTAATATAGAATAATATGGAATCTATACACTCCTTCAATTATTTTACATTTTGAACAATATTTTATAAATGACAATAGAAAGCATGAACAATAACATCTTCAAAATTAACATATATATATTAGTAATCATTAACATTAATGTATGATTATAACAAATTGAATATATATAAAACCACTTATAACATAATGATTCACTTGTAGTGTTTGTTCCTATAATTTAAAAATAATTAATAGTAAAAAGAAATGACAAAAGCAATAAAATTCACTAAAATAAATTAGGAAAGTATAAAAAAATATATATATATCCATAAATCATTTGGACCTCAAAATACTATGTAACATAATTCTACATGGAAAATGCACTATTTAAAAAAGAATTATACTTTGTTTTTGGAACATATCTACGTTATAGATATTCTCTTCGGCTTTCCCTTCCCCGCTTCAGGGGTATACTAATTGTTACATAAAGTTCCCCAGGGAGGTCTTAGTCTCATCCTTGAGGCCATAGTCTCTATATTAGCTTTTTTTAAAAGTAGTTTGTATTTTTAGTAAAAATTTCTAGCATATTTTTTTTAATTTTTTTTGACCATTTAGTAAAGATTTATTGGAATGGGTTCACAAGTTTCAAATTCTATCGAAAATCTAAACAAAAAAATAAACTAATAATTACATGACGCGCCCTAATAATTCGATAACGCCTCCTTCTAGGCCACTTTAACCGTACCAATTATCGGAGCTGCTTCCTCTGCGTCATTAAGATTCGTCCACATATTGTGTAATTGTACAGCTTGCACGTACACTAGCGCTACCACTTTTTGGGCTTTCTGTGACGACTATCTTCAATTTAAAGCCTTGGTCTCTTCTGTGACGACTGTCTTCAACTTTAAGTCTTCGTCCCTATTTATAATCTTATAGGGCAACCTATGGTTTTCAAATACAAAATCCATATTTCATTGGTGGAAATAAGAAATCTGTCTCAGAACAGCGAAGGTTCGAATATTGGCTATCACAATATGGCCGACGAATACTCTGCATTTTCTCAATATATCTCCATAAATCTGATATTATCCTGCATTTGCGCAGTCATATTTACTATCTTGCTCTCTTTGGATGCGTACAAGGCTTTCAAGAGGAGAGCCCATTGGATTCCAGGTGAAACTCTGGTTATTAGCGCTCTCTTTATTCAGTTGCTCTCTTTTATTGATAATTTGAATATAAATGTAAATTCAAATGACAAAGCCCTAAAAGACAAGGTAAATCCTCTGAGATATGAGAGCCGGAGAGTTACGATATGTCTTTTCATTAGTTATTTACTTCCTGGGGTGGTCCGTTCGGATTTAAGAACTGTGTGGGGCTATATTGGAGCATTGGCATTAACTGTAATATGGCATATGGGTTATGAGGTTTACTAGGTCACCTAGTTTCAGGGTAATAATGGAAGAGACGTATTCTGGAAGAGACATTTCTTCATCTTGTTCCATCAACGATGTTCCTCTGGACAAGACTCATATATTATGGCGACAATGTCTGCCATGTAGAATATGGTTCACAGTTTCTACGTCACCCTCCTCACAGCCCTTATATTCTTGGTTCTGCTCTTGAGCTGCGCAGTCATAACAGGTAAAAGTATTCGTAACATCATCTCCCGAAAAGTTCCATTAGCACTCTCTTGCTGTTCCAATTACCCTGAAAAGCAAGAGTGTGAGAACATTGAGAATCACGTCCTCAAATATTGGATGGTGTTGTCGTGCCTCCCTGCCTGATTATATAATGGCTAGATCAGTTTTCATTTCATTTGCAGGCGTAGTTAACACAGTTTGCTTAGTGTTATTACTAGCTACATTGGGATGGGAGTTTTCTTATTTTCGAAAGTGGGGGACCCTTTCTAAACTGACATTGGTGGTGCGCCTTGTGTTCATGCTTATAGTACGGATAGTGGTTTTATTCAGATGGTTCACAGCCGTTCTCTATTTTCCCAGGGATCTGCGGTGCTTGTTTCACATGGAAGATTTCTGGACTAGAACTATTGTTGATAGCAAAAACGATCTGGATGCGCATTTCACATCCGGATTGTTCGGTGAGAAAAGAAATCGTGAAAGAACTCCAGTAGAAAGTATGTTGTGAATTTAATGATAACGTTTAGGCTACATTCTTTATTATTTCTCATGGGGCTTTGGCTTCAAAAACTCATAGTTTCGCTGAGCAAAACCTGTTGGTGTTTATCGGAACTTGCATTCCGACTGATCAGGCCTTTTATAATCTGCCCAGAAAAGAATGCCCTTTTCTATGGCTTGAACGTATCAGCAGTAGAGACTCATCAATTTCACAAGTACAAAGAAGTTTTGGAGATCATTCGAATGCCCGGAGAAATGGCCTACAGCCTGTGGATAGCAAATCTGTCGGCCTTTAAGAAAGCGGAGAATAACATGAAGAAAGGTATTGAAATTGGTGAGGATACTTGTGCAAAGTTAATTAGTTTAATGGGATACAGAACAGGGATGGTCAAAGATGATGCTCCAACTTCTCTTGAAGAAGAAAATCATTTCCACGAAGTAAGCAAAAATTCATGGAAAATGAGAGCAGTCTCGTTGATACATTTTATGATGTATTTTTATGATGGGACTAATTATGATGTCATCAAAGATTCTGTTGAAGCTTACTCTCAAGCATGGTGCTTCATGGATATTGTTGATAGTTTAGATCCTGAAGGCGGCCACTTAGTAAGTCTCACAGCTAACAAGGAATTTGACACTATTCAGAAGATTTGGGGCTGTGTCAAGCCATCCAACCAGAACGTCTCAAACAAATTACTGCAAGAGAAGATTAAAAGTCCACTCAAACAGCTTATGGAACAGTGTGATAGAGAAGAAAGAACAGGCAGCATAGAACTTCAAAAACTACAGGACTCCAGCGACTGGATGGCAGTAGCAGCAAAAATTAGCTTATATAAATTATGGAAAACAATGGATGTTGAATGTAGTTCAGTTAATGCAATCCATCACTTCGGATTTTTATTGGCAAACATTATGGCACATTGCTTGGGGAGGGAGCTAGACAAAGCAATGATTAATAATTGCCGTAAATGGGTAGAGAAGGGCAGAGAAAAAGAGATATTTAAGCCGTAGTCTTTTCGGGCAAATTTTTGGCTCAGAATCCGGCAAAGATTTTTAAAAAATCTGGCTTGTTAAACTTTAGTATTTTGAGTGCCCTAAGGGTTTTTGGTAGTGCTGAATCCATTTCCAACTTCAAAAATGGATTCCAAACACTCCAAGTACCTGATTTCTTGAATTTTAGTTGCCCGAATTCAGACAAAAAACTGCGTCCAGGCTATTTCGTTGCCTGGGTAGACAACTCCGATATTTAATGCAGCATTCATATCTGGGAAGGCCATGGCCGTGCGGGATCAGGTACAAACTTATTAATGTCCTTCTGTAAATATTTGAAATGTGTTTGAAAGTTTTATAATGTTGCGTTCGTTGGGAGATGGTAATATCTATATATATATATGAGCTTGTGATTTTGTTTACTGCAGATTATCGAAGGCAACCATCGAGCACGTGAAGGAGAAGTGAACAAGGTAGTTGAAGTTGAAGCAGAGCTGGTAGAAGGCGTAGGCAACAAGGTAATTGAAGTTGAAGCCATTGAAAGCAAAAGCGACGATGGAGCCCATGGACAATTTTCCAGTCACCCTCAGCAATCCTTCAAGAATAATTGTTTTCATGACCGACTGTACTAATTGTAGTAAATATATTTTCTTAAAAACTATTGTTTTGTATCCTTGCTTCAATGTACTTCTGCGGGGTTTGTATGTCGCCTCAATGTACTTCTGCGGGGATGATTTGGCACACTTATGTAATGTGTCTTTTTTATATATTAATTTAAAACAAAGTATTGCGCATTTCTCGGTAATTTTATGTTGCCACGTTTGATCATAACTAAGTGGGCATATCCAGTCTAAACAAATCTGGAAGTTACCTCAAATGAAAAAGGAATTGGGGCTTCAAACAACGTTCCGGCTTTGAGTAGACTTATTATGGGACCATCATCGTCCATAAAGAAGACCCATTAATAAGTATAGTATACCACGGCATAGCTCATTTTAGTACACTGGAAAGGCCCCATAGATATAACATTGAAATAAACAATTGAGTTGTTTTTAGTGGGACTTTTTGAAGTTTCAGGTGTTGGAATTTGGTGAAAAATTTTGAGGTAAAATATTAGTTTTTGTTATTCAATCTGGTTTTTTGACTTTATATATGGATTCAACACCCTCAAAAACCTCTAAGGCAGTTCGATTGTGCAAAGTTAGCAATCAAACTTCTCTTTTCAATAAATTCCTGCCAAAATTTAGAGAAATTACACCGTAAAAAATCACCGTAAAAGCCTTCAAAAAACCACACTAAAGACTACTCGATAAAGAATTAAGCCAAAAACTACATAATTTAGTCAAAGTCTTGGCAATTTCCAAGATAGTGAAAGAAAATTGTCCATCGTTAATGTGTATTTAACAATTTAAACAACAAAGTGGTAGTCCCTGCCGGTGAGAAAAGTGGATGTCTGCTGCATTAGTTTTCCAAAATAATACATCTTGGTAATCCCTGCTGGTGAGAAAAGTGGATGTCGGCTAGTGGGAAAAGTGGATATCTGCGCCATTAGTTTTCCAAAATAATAGATCTTGGTATAACAATTCCAAAATAGGCTTAAATCTTTAAATATTTCTAATCGAATAAAATCTTTAATTATGTCCATTGAGCTGGTTTACAAATAATTTGCAGTCACCTTATAGGGATTTTTTTGTGCTTTGTAGTTTTGTTGTTTTTGTGCTTTGTAGTGTTGTTGTTTCTCCTGGATTATATGTTTTTCCATAATACCTCTATCTTGCTTCTTATTTAGCTTCACTTGCTTTTGCTAGGTCTTAGATTCCTCTGTAAGCTCTATTGAAGTAAAATTTAATATCCTATCATTTGGTGGCTAAGTGATAGCATTGAGTGATTTTTATGGTCGAAATTCGAAATTTGTTGAATCTATCATTTGGTGGCTAAGTGACGGCATTGTGTGATTTTTTATGGTCGAAATTTGAAATTTGTTGAATCTTAAGTAGAATTAATTTAACTTATATTTAAATAATTGACTTAATTCAACCTTTATTAATGATAAATAATTGACTTAATTCAAATTATATTTAAATTTTAATAGAGACCTTAACTCGAAGGTGAATAAAATCTTTAAATGATTAAAAGTTCATTCAAATTCAGGTTGAAATTCAAGGCAGAAAAATAAAATTATTGAATTATAAATTGAATTAGAATAATATTGGAAAATGTAATATATCTAAATAAAAAATATTGAATTATAAATTGAATAATAATGATATTAGAAAATATAATATATCTAAACAAAAATTATTGAATTATAAATTGAATAATCATGATATTGGAAAATATAATATATCTAAACAAAACCTATTGAATTATAAATTGAATAATAATGATATCAGAAAATATAATATATTTAAACAAAAATTATAAATTGAATAACAATGATATTATAAAATGTAATATATCTAAACAAAAAGTATTGAATTATAAATTGAATAACAATGATATCAGAAAATATAATATATCTAAACAAAAATTATTGAATTATAAATTGAATAACAATGATGATGTCAAAAAATATAATATATCAAAACTATTGAATTATAAAAAATATAATATATTGAAACTATTGCATTAATTTTTTTCTTTTTTTTCACTTTTTTTTTTTTTCTTTTTTGGTTTTTTTTACTCCATCTTCATCAACATGCCTACATATATCACCCTAATCGCCGAAGGGAACTGAACCTGTGATGAACCTGTGATGAGTTCTATAACGACCCACTATGATGAGTGCTATAACAACCCGCCTCATCACCGTTTAACCAAGACCCCATTATAAATTGAATAACAATAATGACATCAAAAAATATAATATATCGAAACAAAATTTATTGAATTATAAATTGAATAACAATAATATAGAAAAATATAATATATCGAAACAAAAATTATTGAATTATAAATTGAATAACAATGATGTCCAATCTCACTTGCTTTGACATTTGTTGCAAATAGAAATGAAAAATGTAGTAGAAATCACTTAGAAAAATTAGAAAGTTGAACTAAAAGCGAGACACTCATAATATTAAGTAGAGTCACTATTGCTCACTGGCCCTCTAGATTGTTTGAATGCAACAAATACAAAATGAAAATAAAACCTTTTTGCATCCTAATATTCCAAATATTAACTTTATATTATATATCTTACCACAATATCCTTATATTATATATCTTACCACAATATCCATCAAAAATATGCATCCATTAACTATTAAACTACAAAAGAAAGAAATATCCATAAAAAATATGCATCCATTAACTGCAAAAGAAATAGGGCTAAATATAGATATAGATTTGAAAGTCTTCAAAATAGCACACCTTTATCAAAATATTAACCTGACAGAAAGGTACAAGGTATTAAAGTGCAACGAAATATCCATCAACAATTTGCATCCATTAATTGTATTAAATTCCCCATTGCAAAATATTAAACTACAAAAGAAATAAGGCTAAATATAGATATAGATTTGAAAGTCTTCAAAATCCCACACCTTTATCAAAAATATTAACCTGGCATAGAGGAACAAGGTCTGACGAGACAAGTAACACAAATAAAACAAGGTCTAACCATTATCAAAATATTAACTTGGCATAGAGGAACAAGGTATAACCAGACAAGTAACACAAACAAACAATCAAAATTTAGAAAACATGTTTCTATCAACATTCCAGAATAGAGGCAATCTTAACAAACCTGACCATTATGGAGGCAGGTGATACTATATGAAATTTGGTGCATGATTACCTAAATCTCTCTAATGATTTATTTATCACTCTTCTGTTGAATTTTTAAATTCAACTACAACAGTAGTAGAAGGATAGAAATAGCCGCTCATAAATTTTTAAAAACGTGCACACAACCCCTGCACTTAAATTATGGTTTTAATGTACCTACAAGTTAAAATTTTGATGAAGGCCATAGCCATGTCTCCCTGTGAACGCATTGTAAGGTTGTGGTTTCAAACCACACAACCTAACATTTAACACTTTGCCATGCCGCACCATTAACGTTGGAACCATCACATTCAAAGCACAGGTTTTACCGCCAGTTTTTTATTTAATTCAAACAAGGTCACGTCAATGTTGGGGGAGCCCACAAATCCACGTCAAAGCTTGAACCAATCAAATGTCAATCACGTAGAAATGAGGTATAGTCAGCACAGCCTCAAACAGACCCAATAAGAGTTTATAAACTCAAATTAATAGTTTATCGCGTGTCCATGAGGGTGACGTCACAACAGTCAGTTGGTACGTGATAATTTTTTGCAATGGAGTTTATCTTTTGGTTTGAGATCCGGCGTCTCCACCTCCAACCAATGGGAGAGCGATCACGCAGAATTGATGCCCAATCAGCAAGGGGGCATTTGGTATACAATTTTTTTTTTTGCAATGGGATTTAATTCCTGTTTTTGAAATCCATGAAAGTTTAGAACTTAGGTTAAATTTTATTTTTGTTTTACATTGCCGTCATGAATTTACTCCAAAGTCAATTTGAATTTTTAATATATATATATATATATATATATATATATATATATATATATATATATAGTTCAATAGTTTATTTATTTTTTTAATGTGCGCCATATATAAAAGAAGGCTCGAAGGAAAAATGTTACTATGACTATGTGTATTATTGAAAAAGCCAGTAGAGGCAAAAGTGACATAGTGTTGAAAAATAGAGTGAGACTTTGTGTAAAAAAAAACCGGAGAACAGATTGAAGCACTGTGTGTGCATTTTGAAGAGACAAAGAGTAGATTTTTGCACTGTGTGTTGTAACAGTCAACATAAACTTTTTTTTTGTAAATTCTAAAATAGCAGTTCTGTGCCATCATTGTAATCTTTTTTCTTAATGAAATAGAAGTATTGTGTGCATCTCTGTCCATTGAATCTCTGTGTTGAAGTTGGGGAATTTTTTATTCCTCTGCTGTTTGGAATACTTCAGAAATTCCAACATGGTATCAAAGCTAGTCCAGGCTTTTTGAAGTTGTCAAAGAAGCTGAAGGAATAAGTTTGTTGCAGCTTTTGACTAGCAGTGTGAAGGCTTAGCAAAGACCAGGTATAAATAGTGCAGTCCTCCGAGATAGAGTTTATCTCTCAAGCAGAGAGAAAGTTTTTTGAAGAACACAGTCAAGTTTAGAGCATAGTTCAGTAAGCTAGCCATGGCAGGAGCCAACACAAGCACGAGTATAGGAAATACTCAACTCCCACAGTTCAATGGGAAGAACTATGACTATTGGGCAATGAAAATGAGAGCCTTAATTTTCTTTCAAGATTTATGGGAGCTTGTTGAAGATGGTCTAGAAGAACCAGCAGATGAAAATGCTTTCAATGCCTTAACACAGGCAGAGAAGGATTTGCTGAAGAGCAATAGAAAAAAGGACTCAAAAGCCCTCTTCTATCTATGTCAAGCAGTGCATGAAAGTATATTCCCAAGGATAGCAGTAGTTAAGAGGTCCAAGGATGCATGGGATACTCTCCAGAAAACCTATCAAGGTACAAAGAAGGTAAAGACAACAAAGCTTCAATTAATGAGAAGGGATTTTGAAGTTATTTGCATTGAGGAGTTTGATACAATAGAATCATTCTTTACTCTACTGATTGGGTTGGTCACCCAAATGAGATCTCATGGAGAGACAGTAGAAGAGAGAAGAATAATGGAGAAAATGTTGAGGAGCTTACCCTCAAGGTTTGATGTAATAGTCATAACCATTGAAGAGACAAAGGATCTCTCAAAGTTTACATTTGATGAGATTCATGCATCATTTATGACTCATGAACAAAGATTGGGTAGAACAAAAAACTCATCTTTGGAGCATGCATTTAAGACCCAAATGTCCTTTGGAAGAGGAAGAGTTCAAGGCAGAGGAAACTACAGAGGAAAAGGAAGAGGTTGAATCCAAAACAAAGGAGGAAGAAATAACCCTGGAAATAATCATGGAAGGGGCAGCAATCAAAATCAGAACCATGGTTAAGGCAACAGCCAACAAGGAGGCAAAATTCAAGCACATGGACAAAGATACGATAAATCCCAAGTCCAATTTCATTACTGTAAAAATTATAACCATTATGCCAATGAATGTAGGAAGAAACAGTGTGACATGGGTAATAGACCTAGTGCTAATTTTACTAAAGAAAATATCAGTCAAGAGAAGTTGTTTTTAGAATGTAATATGGTTGAAGAAAAGAATGAAGATATATGGTTTCTAGATTTTGGATGTAGCAACCATATGACTTGAAACATTTCCATGTTTTCCATGTTAGATGAAAATGTAAAGTCTCAACTAACATTGGGGACATACAGTAAGGTCTCTGTCATGGGAAAAGACAGAGTAAGTGTTTTGACAAAGAAAGGAGAAGGAAGATCCATATTAGATGTTTACTATGTGCCTGGTATGAAGTGTAACCTCTTGAGCATTGGACAACTCATTCAAAAGGGGTACAATGTTTTCTTTGAAGATGATGTATGCACCATCATGGATAAACCACCAAGAAAACAATGCATTGCACAAGTGAAGATGACAAGGAACATAATGTTCCCTCTCAAGATGAGAGAAGATTTGAAGAAAGGAGTTGAAATGGCAGCAGTGACACAAGAGACTTACCAAAGAGAAGCAAAGGATGAAAATTGGTTATGGCATTTGAGATTTGGACATCTCAACTTTGGAGGTTTGAATTTGTTGCATAAGAAAGGAATGGTAAAGGGATTACCATTGATTGAGAAACCAGACAGACTTTGTGAAGGCTGCATCTTGGGAAAACAACACAGAGAGAGCTTTCCGTCAGGAAAGAGCACAAGGGAAAAGAAACCCTTAGAAATTTTCCATTCATATTTGTGTGGACCAATGCAAACACCATCACTAGCAAGCAACCACTATATGCTGACTTTTATTGATGATTTCACAAGAAAAACTTGGGTGTATTTCTTGAAATATAAAAGTGAAGTGTTTGGCAAATTCTTCCACTTTAAGGCTCTTGTTGAGAACCAAAGTGAGCAACATATCAAGGTCTTAAGAACTGACAGAGGAGGTGAGTATATCTCAAAATAATTTATGCATTTTTGCAGAGAAAATGGGACACACAAACAATTTATAGCAAGGTATACACCGCAGCAAAATGGAGTTGCTGAAAGGAAAAATAGAACCATCATGGACATGGTAATAAGTATGTTGAAGGAAAAACATTTACCAAATGAATATTGGGATGAAGCTGTACATTGTGCAGCATAGATCTTGAATATATTCCCAACCAAAGATGTAATGAACAGAGTTTTGGAAGAAGCATGGAGTGGCATAAAACAATTTGTCACCCACATGAGAGTTTTTGGTTGTGTGGCTTATGCACACATTCCATATCAGCTAAGGAAGAAATTGGGCAGTAAGGGGGAGAAGTGCATATTTATTGGATATAGTGAAGAATCCAAGGAATACAGATTGTATAACCCATCCACCAAGAAGTTTTTTATAAGCAGAGACATGCAGTTTATTGAGGAAGAAGCATGGGATGAAATCATTGAGAAAACAATGAATGTTAAAAGTTGTTTGTCTCATGATGATAATGAGGATGAGATGGCTGAAATACATCCCTCATTAGCAGCACCACCTCCTTTGTTATCACTCAAGAATTTCTCTAGGTTCAAGAAAGAAATAGTCCGGAGGTAACCACAAACCAAATCTCAAACTCTAGATCTAGCTCTTCCTAGGTTCAGAGAGGGCTCTCTTTAAAGTTTAACTTGCTTTAATTTGTGAACATTAGGCTAGTTATGAAAGTACAATTTGGTTTTGTTTTGATAGATTTCCAGGGAAAAATGATCAAATAAATGATGGGTGGGGAAATCTATTCATCTAACAATATGGAGTCTAAATCAAAGTTAATAGAACTAAGATAAAGGAAAAATAAGCAATGTCTTCAAAAGATAGACAACCCTTGGAAGATCTTGAAAGTTGTTTTTGTGAGGTGGTGTGATCGGGATAAAGGGCACTTAATAATCCTTAAATCTGGAAAAAGAAGTAGCATGAAGGGGTCAAACGAATGAGGGAGCAATTAAGGGTTCCCTACACTGGAAATCAGAGGAAAACATATAAATGATAACTAGTTAAAAACATGGTGCTATTAACATATCTTGTAGTAATACTCCTATTTATACATTCAAATTTAGCATAAACATAAATGGATGCATGTAACTGAGAAAATAAACAATGACAAGTGAAGAAAATACTTCACTCCAAATAGCTTGTCACAGGGATCCTAAAGTATGATGTCAATTTGCTTTGATCTAGCCTGATACTCGAAGTTTTGATACATAAAAGCTTTGAATTCCAAGAAGAAATGACTATAACAATCCTGGCAATTTTATTCCACCAAAATACTTCAAAAAGTGAAGTATTTATACAAATTCCAAACTAGAATATCTTGAAAAAATATCAAGATTTCTTTACAAATATCTCCAATTGTTTTACATAAAATAGAACTTAATTAAAGCACACTCAAAACTAATGCATATATTTGGCACTATTTTTTATGGATGGGTGATGAAAAATAGGAGAATTTTAATTTGATCTCAACTCTTAATTGATGATGAGGCATCCAAGCCACTGACTCTCTCCTTTCTTTGTGCATTCTGCTCCAGCAATTCTGCAAAATTGGGGTCCAATGATACCTTTTTATTGCTCAATATGAAATAGATATGTAAAAGGTGAGAGATTTTATTGTATATATATATGTTTTTGAGATAAACCTCTCCCAGTTCCCTAAAATTATGCTCCATTTATTCACAACAGGCTCTGCAAAAATATGTTTAAACCAGTGTTTTCCACGGTCTGAAAAATAGGCTGTAAATATGCGCATGTATCTCTCATTCTGTAATACCTGTGAAAAAGGTGAGACAGGTTATTTTATATGGGTCTCTTATGAACAAAAACCGCCTTCTTTTTTGTAAGATTTATTTCTTATTGGCCACAATATTCTCTACAAAATGATGACTTAAGAGGAATTTTATGTAAAACATGCTTTCAAATATTATTTAATATTTCCAAATCCATAATGGCTGTAAGAAACGTGAGAGAGGTTTTTGTATTTGGAGATCTTAGGAACATAAACCTCCTACAGTTTTTCAAAATGCATCTTGGATTTGTCACAATAGTTTCTGCAAAACAATGACTTTAAACAGGAAATTTCTGTAAAAATGTCCCTTCTTGCTCTGTTTTCATCTTTTAACCTTACTGTTATTTTAACTATTTTTACTTTCGCTTTGGATAAGCTTCATTGTTGTTGAACGTATTTTCATATTTATTTACCATTTAATGCCTCTATTTTTACTTTTGCTATTTTACCTTGACTCCTCTATAACTTTGTTTTGACATTTACTGTGACTTTCATCTGATACACTTTAACTTTGATGCTCTTTCACTGTTCTATTTTCACTTTCACTATGAATTCTTACTTTACTTTGAACTTTAACCTTTACTGTGATTTCTTCCTTTTAGCCTGATTATTATGAATGCCTTGTTTTAATCTTTTACATTAAAATTATCTTTTATCTTTCACAGGATGACTATTCTTTAACTCTAATGCCTAGAATATTTTTAAGGAAAATCCTTTGAATTCATTTCCTTGTAAATTCTTGGAGTAAAACATATCTTTAACTAGTACTTAGATTTTTTTATCCAAATTCTCCTTTTGCTAATGACCTGGAAAATCAAAAAATTTGTTAATGAAACAGAGGTCTGCAAGAAGGGATAATGGCTTTGATGAATTGGGAAGACCTGTGAAATGAATTTTGACTTTGGAGGTTTAACTTTGTTGGCACTGAGTAATTGAGTGTAACAATTCAGGATTATGAGCATTGGTAAAAGAATTTGAATCTTTCAAAGTGTTTCTACAACAAATACACTCTTTGAAGGTAATTAAGGTCTTTCTGTAGAGAAATAGGCTTCACAAAGTTTAATATTGACAGAAATAGCTCTTTTTGATGACGAGAAGGCTAATTTCTTGAGGAATAACTATTTTCGCAGGTATTAGGTCTTGAAACAGGGTTTCTAAGGCATTAGACAGGCTTTTCTAATGGTTGTTAAAGGTTTTTTGGAGGTTGATTGGATGCTTCCAGTGTTCTTGGCAATAATTTCAATGGCTTTTAGGTTCTTTGAGTGTGAAAATGGTGTAATGGCGCTCGATTTTTTGGAGTTGGAAAGCTGAGAAAGGGATTTATACGCAAAAGAGTTTAAATACATGCAATATGAAGTTTTTATAATGTTTTAGGCTTAAAACAATATCGACATTTAATACAGGTCGCATTAGGCGGGAGGGTTATTTTGGATTTCGCATTTTAAAACCGCATCGTTATCGCGTTAGGTTTCTGGTGTGGTAAGCGGTTTTAGTCTTAACCCACGCTATCCAATAAGGAAAGGCTACATGGAGGAGAGAGGAATAGGTGAAACCACTCATTTCGTGCAGATTTGGCATTTGGATGATCGCGCATCTTTTCCACGTGATTTTTGATTTCCACCGTCAGATTGCCTAGAAAGCAAATCCATCCGCAACCATCAGAGTTTCATCGTATTGGAGTAGTGGGACCGGAGTTCCATATGCGGTGGGAATGGTTTTAGGCTTTATAAAACTGTGTTTTAATAAATTTTAAACCTTTAGCCATTATATAACATGGCGGAGGGGTAGGTTTATTATATATTATATAGTTTTATCAAATGCACTACACACTTGTTTAAACTACACGGGGCGGGATATTTATTTAAGGATAGGTTTAGACCAATGGGAAATTGTAGGGCGGGGTTTATTTGCGCACATGGGGATAATAAAATTTGGCCTAAACGAAAAATAATGGGTTTTGGGGGGCTATTTAAATATAATGGAATTAATAACTACGGGAGGGTATTTTTAGGGATTTAATAAAAATAGGTTAAAAGTTAATATGAAAAAGGGTACACCAAATTTTCATATTTTTCTACATAAAATTACCTTTTTCCCTCTAATATGTACTCATTTTTCCTCCTTCTATTATGTATAATAATCACTTCCTTACCCTTATTATGATTTTCCAAAACATAATATAGTTACAATTTTCTCTTTCATTTTATTTTATGATTAATTATTAATGTGTGTTTTAATATTATTTCCAATGTTGCACATAAAATCTTATGACTACACATAATATTTCCTAATCTAATTACTATAGGGACACTCACCTATACGTATATCCCTAGGTCAACAGATAGGTTCAAATCTACTTAAAAACTATAGGTGGATCTCTAGGTTAGTGCATTTGTTATAACTATGCATGGGATAACCCTCAAACTCCATGACAAAGTAAATAAGATATTTTACGTTAGCACATTCATCATCACATGCTAGAGAAGGTTCATTTATTATGAATCTCCTTCAAAGAAGCTATGAGAATATTTTTATATGCCCCAAGAGTTAAGCATCAGCTTGCATGATCATTTAATGTCAAACAAACCATGTACAAGTCAATCCAATCATCAATTCAAGGTATCTTTTGGTTTCTTAACCATGTGATGCTTGTCATTCCATTATAAATTTGAAACAACTGATGAGTTGCTAATTGAAGCCGAATATACCAACTCACATAGGGGAGTTTAACGACCTAGTTGTGTGAATAATGAACCAATGTAGAGTTGTTAAAACCACTTGGGTTACAAATCCAATTAGAATTAGAATTATTTTAAAATTTGGTATGTTTGTTTCAAATTGTAATCAAGTTTCGAGGTTTTTTTCCACTCCATTTGTATGGAAAGCTATATATATATATATATATATATATATATATATATATATATATATATATATATGAAACAGATATTGTTATTTACATATATGTATATTATATCATGTCAGGTCTAACAATAATACATAATAACCAACACATTTTTGTTTTCATGTTGATATGTGGATTTTGTATGTGGCACATGACACAAAATTTTCATGGGGAAGTAGTAACCACATACTTTCATAAGTCACATGAGGCCCACCGAGTTAATGTAAGTCAGGCTTAGGTATGTGTACATGCTTATGCATTATTTATCTTAATATTAGTTAATTATTTTTATGTCACTTAATTTATTTTAGTTTCTATCCCCATTTATGTTTCAAGATTTTTGTATGTCATGCCATGGAATCATAGTGTACAGGAGCAAATCATATACTTATTCTACTTTGTATACTTGTATAGAGTTGAGTGGCAAAATTCATGGGCATATTTCCCTATCGATTCATCATGTAGAAAACTTGTTGAATTATATATCTTTGTGTGTGTGTGTGTAGCTACTTCCACTTCTATTATGTTAGGTGACTAGTTTTCTAGTTTGTAATATGGAAGTTGGATCTATTATAGAAAAAAATTATCTTTATGTATATTACATCATGTGTCTGACCTTCATGTGCCCGACCTGGCATGACACTTGTTGATAATTAATCTTCATAGTGAGGTGAATCGAAAACACATATAAGAACCATTATGTAGTTAGACACAAGTTTTTTTTTTTTTTTCCCCTCAAAATCTATTTTACATATGCTAATTTCCTTTGATTTATATTGTATAGAATTCAAGTGAAAGAGATATGCATTTCCAAACATAGGTGTAGAATGCCTTCTCATATTTCCTTCTATATGAGTCCTATCTAATATTACATAACCATATAAGTGGAAAAAACAACATCTAAATATAGTTATGCATTATAAGGCCTTGATTTTGGATGAAGTGTGGTAATTTTCTTTTAATACATGCAACATTATTTTCCTAATGGTCATCTAGACTTACTAATGGGGTAACATTAATTGGTAAATCTACATAAAAGGAGACATTTGGATATGGATAAAGAAAAAAAGGGTTAGGGACATAACTTTAATTTTAGAAGAAAATAATGGATAAGGGAAGCAAACAATATTTGAAACTAAGATAATTTATTAGGAGACTAAATATAAATATTTGAACACTCTTGTTTAGAGCATTGAGAAAATAACATCTATTGTTTTTCCATTCACAATGTTGGAAATGAGAAACAATTCCCTTATAAAATTTGTACTTGAAGCTACAAAGGTATACTTGACAAAAAATAGTCTAGCAATTGAGGATTGTTACATTGGATCTTTTCGTAACAAACCTAGATGTCTATTCTTTCCAAAGGATAATGTTATACAAGGGTAAATTCTCATAGTACAATCACTAAATCATGATTGTGGAATATGAGTTGGACAAGGAAAAGAAAAGTCTTTACTAAGATCTAGATGCTACTTTTAAGTTCAATAAAGTAGAGATTCAATGTTGGAAGCCAAATTTTGTTTAAATAATCAAAAAATTATTAGTACATCATTTGGAATAAAATATATCCATTGATGTTAATAACCTCATATGGGCATGGTCACCAAGGAAATGATGGATAGGAGAGAAAATAAAATTAATAGAGGTAAGAAATTAAGGCGAAAAAATGGATGATAATGATGAGAGTGGAAGTGATTGGTTGATAAATGAGGGTTTATGTGCATAATATTGGCTTAATATTAATTAAAAAGTATAGATCTCAAATACATTGACAAGTGTTTTGTTTGTTTTTATTTTATTAAATTTTTTCCATTTTAATGGATTCAATAATGGTGATCATAGTGATATTATGCATGCACATAAAAAATAATTGTTGATAAGTGAAAGTAAGCATTAAATATAGATTTAAATTTATCTACACATTAAGAAAAGATTTCATAATATTGAAATGTAAATACACAATTTAGGAATTAAATATTGACACTTTTGAAACTAAAATGCATAGCCTTTAGAATTAAAATTGACACTTTTGTATTTCAAAATTTAGAAGTTTGAAATTATAAATAATGCTTAAAACATTATAGTTTTGGAATTGAAAATTCCACTTCTAGAAATGGAAATCATAATTTTGGAATTGAAAACCACACTTTTTGGGTTTGAAATGATTCAAGACTTACACTTCTACAATCTAATATCACTACATATAGGACCTTATATTACACCTAGAGAGGGTAATATTGACTCTTTTAAAATCCAAATCCATAATTTTAGTTTCTATTATATGCCATTAACCCAAATTTAATGATATAGGAGTTTGCATTGATATTCACTGATATGTGTATGTGTAAACATGAAGATTGGGTATGAAATATATTGTCCCATTTCAAATATATATTTAGAAGAGGCATCTAAAAATTCCATATATATGTCCATTTACATCATAAGATATATGTATGTGTAAACATGAACATTGGGTATGACATATATTGTTCCACTTTAAATATAGATTTAGAAGACACATCTAAAAATTCCATCCATGTGTCTATATGCATCACAGTGTTTACACTACTTATCATGTTATTTTACTTTTTATACTATGAATGGAAACTTATTACCTTTACTTTGAGTGATACTTCTTAATTGTTTGGTTCCCTACTTTCCATGCCCAACTCAATATGGATATATTTCCTACTTCTTTTATGATTTAAAAATGTGTAGGTTTCCATTATCTTTGGTATGATGTAGACATCCAATATAGTTCTATACTACCTTAGGATCTCGGGTCAGATCCCCAACATAACTCTATTTATTCTACAATTTAATGAACACTTTTTCTTTGTTCTTTCCGAAAATAATCACATCTTATAATTTGATCTGCATATAAGATAGGATTGTGATTTGATCTTATTTACATTTAATTACCATGTGCGTCTTTCCTAACATAAAACATCTACATAAATCCCATGTCAAATCAAAGAATCATCTGACATCTTTAAACATGAAATGAAATATGTTCTTCGTGTCTAAATATGTGCATGCTAATACAAAATTCTATGTATTTCAACAAACAATTGATTTTTTCGGCATCTATTTGTCAATGACAAGAATACATTTCAAGTTTTTTTGTTTGATTTGAATAGAGCATTAAAATATCATATTGAAAACACAATTGTTATCATAGATTGCATGTTTTTATTTTTAGGGTCTTTATAGATAACATCCTTCTCTAAACACTTACTTTTTATTGAGTTTTATTCTTCTTTCTAATACTTTGGTTCCATGTGTTGGCACTATGATAATTATAAATATAGTGAAATTCTCTAAGTGATTTTGGCTTCTCATATTTTTGGCATTTTTCCTCATGTGAATACCCGACCACCTTTCATTGCCCATTCCTCTCTATTCCTAGATATAGTGCCTTAAGGCTCTCTTAGTATGCAGTATAAAAATTTACTCTTTGAAACTATGTCTCTAAACATTTCATCTTAAGAAAATTTAAACCTTTACTCTTTGAAGCTATGTCTCTCAACATTTCATTTTAAGAAAATTTAATTTGCATAATTTTAATAGCGATATAAATTCTTCTTGTTGTGAACAAATTTTATGCTCATAAATACGTTAACTTTATTACTTTAACTTTAATAAAATTTAATAGTATATATTATGAAATGAAACAAAAGAATACAACCAAAAATGATATTTCAAAAGAGGTTTACCATTGAAATCAAGGAAAAATTCAAAGATTAAATTTTTTATTTTATTAAACTTAAGAAATTATAATATTTTGAAATACACTTTGTGTATAGAGATTTGTGTGTACTCTAGATGAGCACAATAGGTACACCAATATAGATCGATGTTAAGATTCAACTTATTAGATATCAAAAAATTAAAACAAAAACTAATTTATATGTGAAATATTGAAACTAAGATGAACATATACTAATTTATGTTAATTTATATTTCCAATATTAAATTATAATTAATATTTCTTCTCCTTATTATAAAGATATGCTTTACTATTATAGAATGTTTTTTTACTATTTTACATAGTTTAGAAATTCAGATTACTACTTTCAATAAATTACTAAGACTTGATGAACATTGATCATAATGTTTTTTCACCTTTGTTTAGATTTTTGTATATACATTAATGAAGGAGATTTTTCTTTGACTATCTTTGGAAACTATTTAGGCTTGCCTAAATAATGTGGTTCTTCCCTGAATTATTTTTCTGCATGTTATATCTATGGATCTTTGTAGCCCACCCACATGGCTTTCACCCAAGGGGACTAATGGATCTTCTTTATGGACTACCTTGGTGGTCTAATTACCAATTATTTTTCTTGATGAACTATGGTGATCTCATAATGTTAAGAAACTTCTTTATGGTGGTTCCATTACATATTTCACTTGCACATTTATTTGAGTTGTAAAATGCATATATCCATCTTAAATTAACATGGTTTGATTAAATATAAATATTTTTTTTAAGTTATAAAAACTTTATAATCTTGCTATGATATTATGACTAATGGTTACCTAATTCATTAAATATACCTATCCTTACTTTCTTTAAATTATACTATTATGTGAACTTTAAAATACAATTTACTTGACAACTACCATTTTTCCGATTAAGAACAACTATAGAAAAAATAAATTTTGAAACTTTTAATTACATGAACTTCAAAATATTGTATTTACTTGACAACTACCGCTTTTCCTAATGAGAACAACCATAACATTATTATGAAAAATTAAATTTTAAAACTTTTTAATTGTCATTAAATAGCTCTTGAATAAGTGATTTTCCAAGTCATTATTATGTATCAAACTTCTTTTATTATAAATTTCAAACGATTTTAAATTTCGTAAGTAATAAAATAATGAAACCAATGGTTCGAAGTTACGTGGATAATAATGGAACAACTTACTTTGCTTTTTTACGGTAATAATAAGTCTGCAAAGCCTGAATATTGCCTAATGCCTTAGTTGCTTTTCATTTGAAGTAACTATATGTGTTGGGACTGGCCACTTAATTATGAAACTTTGTAACATAAAATTATGCATAGTTCTTAGAGAGAAGCCCAATGTGCAACACATTGTTCTTCTAGAGCCAACTGTGCAAAATGTCCAATTAAAAGTTCTTCAAGAGAAGCCAAACATGCAATACTTTGCTGGTACGAGACAGATTTCTGGTTTCCACCAACGAAATGTGGATTTTGTATTTTACAACCCTATTATATTATAAATAGAGAGTAAGATTTAAAATTGAAGAGAAAGCCAAAAAAAAAGTGGTAGCGTACTACGGGCAACCTGTGAAATTACACAATATGAAATTGCCCAGAATTTGAAAATGGAGTTGTTTGAAAATTTGTCTTCCAATCCATAACATAATTATTTTGATACCATTAGTAATTTTAAAATTAAATTATATATCTTTTAATTTAAATATTATATATTAAAAATATTTTATGATTAATAACAAATCCTTTGAAATGATTAAAATTATTCAATATTATTAAACTAAAGCTCACTAGGACGCAAGGACAAGACTAAAATCGGATATATGGTACGGAGCCAACAGTATTCTCGTCGCTATGTAATAGAAATATAAACCTTTTGCTTTACACCACGTAGCAGATGCCCTATTTCGATTACCTTTCACAGGCTTCTTTTTCTTTTTTTGTTTTCTAATCAGTTTGTTTTGGGAGATGAGTTACCTTGTCCATCAAATAACGGCACTGTTTCTAGAAGATTTCTCTTCATTTATGTTGAGTGCCCTAAGTTACCGGGAACATGTACCCTAAGTTATATTTTTATTTGGTTTATAATTTTAAAAGTTATAAAATACATAAAATTAATCCAATAAATTAATCATTATTTATAATAAATAATTTTTAAGTATAATTTACAACAAGTGTAGTTAGGTAATGATGTAATTAAGTGTTATATTTATTAAATATGTCAAGTTTTCAATCTTTATGATTTATTTAATCAATCTTTATAATGATTTTGGAGTTTATTTTTTTTTTCTTAACTAGAAAAACAAGACTTTGAAAAATCATATTTAGATTCTTTTTTTTTCTTTTTCTTTTTCTTAAAATTTGAAATACGGCATAGTTTTAGTAAACATTAATCATCATCATATTAATTATTAAAAATAATACCAAAATTTTATAATATAAAATATCTATATTAATATGTATTTTTTTATTCTAACATCTCAATTTTATTAATTTTTAATCAAAATAAATATTAATATTACATTAAATTTTTAAATTTTTAACACATTTAATTATATTATGAATTTATCAATTTCAATTTTAGTGCTCTATATTAAAAACTATTGTTTTATATACTTACTCTTAAATTCATATAAAGTTTAAATTTTAAAATATTTTAAAATAATTATTACATTTATAAAAAAAAATTAATACAATTTTCACATAAATTTAATAAGTTATCTTTATTGTGTTAATTTATTTTTTATAAATAAAATTATTCATTCTAACTTGACTATTTAGCTATCAAAATTCCAAAACATCATTTATCATGTATTCAGATACTTTCAACTTCTAATAATTATTAAATATTATTGTCACTAATTATTAAATATTATTGTCACTGATATAAAGTAATCTCTAAACATATATATATATATATATATATATATATATAATAAAAACATTTAATTAGTAAAGTAAAACTGTTAAAAATAAAAAATTCTTGAGATTTGATAGGTTGTGTATAAATTTTATTTATCTTTAATATAGTAATTTCATTACTTAAAATAATAATATTCATTTTAAATTTTATTTCAAAAATTTATTCCAAATCTAGTTTTTCATATATTTATATTTACACCAAAAATATTTATATCTATAAGTGTTTTTCTATTGGAATTGGTCATTTTAATGATTTTATTAATTAATGTTTTTGATAAGATGGTGTAAATTGAAAAATGCCAATATATTCTGGTTGTTGCCACTTTATGAACAAATAAAATTGATAGTAATAACTTTCTTGCATATCTAAATCACATATTTAAACTATAATTAAATTAATTGTGTACACAATATGATTACAATTTTATTGTGCCTATTGTTCATAGCCCCATATGATCATTATTGAAAAAAAATTATAGAAAAATATTGAAATTGTTCATATTCTCAAGTATGTCTATTCAACTATTTCCCAAAACTATTTGCCAAGTGTTTTGGCTACTTTGTGGCTTCCTAAGGGTTACTAATTTCTTTGGCCACTCCATTAGGTAGGTAGCTTCTTATACATCAAGAATTCCCTAACCATGAAATTTTTAAGTGATTGAATTTCTAATTGGGCAATATGTTTAATATGGGTTAGTGGTTGCATATGGATCACTAAGTTATGGTGCATGTTGAAATGGGTTGAACCCTGTCTCTGAATTCTATGCGAAATAAATCAATTAATTATAAATATATCCTATTAATTTATAAATATAATATCATATACATTATTATGTTATCCACAAGTCACATGGTTTGCAATATAAGATTTCCTTATGTTATGTTTCCTTAAATTATAAAATGAAATTTCTTACCTTTATGTGATTCTTGATTGACATTTTCTTCAAATGAGCTACACCTCTAAAATTATTATCAAAGTGTTTTAGATTTTTTTAATTTTACACCCACTCATTTTTATTGACATATAATCTTAAAATCCACTTAGTTAGTAAATGTAGTTAAATTATAACTTCAAAAAACTCAATTATAATTGTGTGATCTATTATTATTATCATAGTGTTTTAGATTTTTTTATTTTATTTTACACCCACTCATTTCTATTGAAATATAACCATAAAATCCACTTAATTAGTAAATGTAGTTAAATTATAATTTTAATAAAATATTCAACTATTGACTCTTTCAACTCTTTAAATGACGTGATAATTTTGATAATTTTGATAATAATTATATATTTTATATATTTAATGATTTTATTGATTATTTGAATAACATGAACTTTGTTAAGCACATCCATTTTGATAATTTATGAGAGCTATATAAATAATATCTAAATTCACATTAATCAAAATAATAACAATCATTAAACAATTTTCTAACTAAAACCATATTATTTGTATTATATCCATAAATTTTTAAAATCTATTAAAAATAAAATGAAAACAATTATTATTATTAATAAAAATAAGAAAAATAATAAAACAAAAATCCATTAACCATATTATAATAAAAATAATGATTGAAAAAAAGAAGAAACCAAGAATTAATTTTTTTCTTTAATAACATTTATTAATTGAGAAATTAACCTCACTTGTAAGTGTTGGGGACTCGAATGAAAGCACTAAATCATGCCATATTTATGGTTGCGTATGTTAACATGTGCGGTTAAAATGAAACTAAATTACTTTGAAACAAGTCTCTCTATGTTAACATGTGGGAATTATATTATAAAAATATGCAAAATGAAATGAAAGCGTTGCAAGGATTGGGTGGTGTTAGCATTGGCAAAATCCATAAAAAGAAATGGTGGTGTTAGCATTGGAATAATCCATAAAAATATATGATAAACCAATCTTGCGAGCATGAAGAAAATGCTTCCAGTAGGGCAGCGTCTCTCTACTGCGTCTCTCATGTCTCGCAAACCAAGAGAGGATGTTTTTCTTGTGCGTTTTTATGCAGATATTAGTTGATTATATAATGCTGGTGAATGATTGTATAATAGTTAGAAGGAGATTCATCAAAAATATATCACAATTAAAATTATGTTATTTGTATAATAGTTAGAAGAAGATTCATTAAAAATATATCACAATTAAAACGAGAATAATTGTCAAAAATGAGAATAATTATTAAGAATGCCAAAAATGAGTGAATAAAAATCCGTTAACCCTATTATATTATAATGAATAGAATTTTTGAAAATAAGAAAACTATAATTATTAGGTTGATTTAATAATTTTTTTGTTAATTGGATATTTTATTTTTAATATTAGTACATTATTATATGAGTATATTTTTAATATTAGTATATTTGTTTAATATTTGGGTTTATTGATGCTTAGATCGATTATTAAAAGTTGTAGTACCTTGATAAAATTTTTCTAACGAAGTATTGTGCATGTCAAACAGAGATCGTATGCCAAAGTTATGTCTCTGAGAAGATTGTTGTACCACTTTACTCAAATGGGGTCCATAGTTTTGGCGCTTCATCTCCTAGGGTTAGTTTTTTGGATGATTAAGGTTTTCCATTGTTTATCAATAATAAATAGGTTCTCGAGTCTCATTGTAACACAGTTCATAGGCCTGTAGCCGCCATATCTCTTCTCAGAGATAAGCTACCAGCGTCCTAGCTAGTTTATTTCCATTCCGTTTGTAAGAATATTTCAGTTATTTGTTATTAATGAAATGAAGTTTTATTTCTGCTGCATCTCTTCTTTTATGTGTATTTCTGTATTTCATTGTGTTCCTGCATAAATCCGAATCGTGTTGTCTCCAAGGAAGGCATAACAGTATATCCAAAGAATATAAGGGCTATCATGGAGTGGGCAGCTCCTAGGAATGTGGATGAGGTAATATCATTTATGCCATTAGCACATTATTACTAGAGATTCATTAGGAACTTCTTGAAAATTTATTATCCCATCACATCATTGAAAATGAAAGGTAAGAAGTTTGAATGGACAAAGGAATCTGCAACCAGTTTTGATAAATTGAAGTAGTTGTTGACACATGCTCTAGTGTTAAATATCACATATCTCCAAAAAGATTTTATGGTATGTATAAATGCTTGCAAAAGAGGGCTTGGTGGAGTCCTTCTGTAGGAAGGACAATTGGTATGTTATGAGTCATGGAAACTAAATGATCATGAGCATAACTAGCTGAGACATGATCTTGAGTTGGAAACGATCATTCATGCATTGAAGTTGTGGAGGAAATATCTTTTGGGAAGATGATTTGTATTGATGAATGATCACAATGGATTGTGGTATCTATTTGACCAACCAAATATGAACTTCCATGCAAGATAGATGGTTTTCCATGATTAGTGAGTTCGATTTTGAGATCAGGTATATTAAAGGTAAAGAAAAGAGGGTTGGAGATAGCAGAACTAGATGACATGTGATCTTGAGTTGGCAACGATCATTCATGCATTGAATTTATGGAGGAAATATCTTCTGGGCAGACAATTTGTATTGATGAATGATCACAGTGGATTGTGGTATCTATTTGACCAACCAAATCTGAACTTCCATGCAAGATAGATGGTTTTCCATTATCAGTGAATTCAAATTTGAGATAAAGTATATTATGTTGGGAAAAATACTGAGAGGGAGGGGGAGGGGGGTGCGGGGAGGGGTGAATCAGTATTTGCAATAATCACAATATTTTTTCCTTTCTCTTTTTGATTTCTATACGCTACTTTGATTAACCGAACTAACGTATGTACACGGCTTTCCAAACAGAAACTAGCGTATACATGTAGATAACTTAATTTTTTTGATAACCATTCAAAATAAATCTTTAACCCAAACCATGAGTTATGCATATGATATTTAAGCAGTAAATAAGTGCAATAATAACAGAAAAAATCATCACACAAGAGCATCACACATACACACCAAGATTTAAGGTGGAAACCCATTTCAGGAGAAAACCACCACTGCTGCCATCTCTGTCCTTAATATTTATTATATGTAAAACTGCTTACAATATTGTACTGATGCAGACACATATCAAAATGTAGGCATCTACCTGTAGAAGGTTTCAACCTTCTCTCGTTCTCCAACTACTACTAGAAGGGAGCTCCAACCCCCTAATCTCATTTACCAGCCTCTACTGGAAGAGAGATACAACCCTCTGATTAGAACATCAGCTTCTACTCGTAGAAAGCTTCTACTTCCACTCTGAAGGCTTCAACCCTCAAACCCACTAGAGACCACGTGTCATAAATTTTCACACTGGATCCAAAAACTTCAACTCGACTCAGCATAGAGACCAACACCCATAAACTTAACCCAAAATTAAAATAGAACAGTGAGATCACTGTAACCAAAACACAATAATAAACCCATATTTCAAAATCAGCATTCAAAAACAGTTTCAACCTTGATCATTCATTATCTTAAATGCATACACTACTTCCATTTACTGAACCTGCGTATATACGTGCTTTCCTGCACACCAACCTACGTATAGATCTATGAATACTGAACTTCTAGAAATTGATTAGTCTTAGAAACATATCTGAGTCTTTCAGTCATATATCTTTTCAGATTTGAAGAACCCTTATTCAGTCAGCATCATTAATCATACTTAATCACTCATTGAGAACATTTGTACATATTAAACATAGCAACATATACAGTATTCAAACAACCCAGATTTACATGAAGACTTGATTGAGTGATAGCATAAATATAACAACAATAACCAGATAACCTCTCCATCAAGCTTCAGAAACCCTGACTTCTATATGCACTTTAGCTGAAACCAACCCACGTTTATATGTGCTTTCACCATGATGAACCAATGTATAGATCTGTAAATATTAATTATGCAGAAAGTTTTAGATCTATAGACTTACCCAGATTTCATCTCTTTACTTTAGCAATCATGTGCCAGATCACAGATCCAAACATCTCACCAATAGATCAAGTACATACATAGTCATTTCAAGTATACAGATCCCGATTCATCATTGTGTCCATGTGTGCTTCATAATTTCAAATCTTCATATAAAAAGAACCCATTTCATGAAAATATACTTCAAATAGAAGCATTCAGTTTTAAACCCTTACACATGCACACTTTGCACTATGATCTTCTTCTCCTTATATAGATTTAGCCTCTCCTAATACCATGAGCCAAAACCACACAAGTGCTGATGGTATTCTTTGGCGGAATCAAATAGACGACACACGACTTAGTATTGTGGGATCATACCATGGTAAAGCCCCTTGGTATCATAATTGTAGAGCGCAAAAGGAATACATGACTTGGTTTCTTCGTACCCATGGGTATACGCGACTTCTCTTCATAAAAACCACATATATACTCATTCTGGATGTATACATTGGTTTCCTGTATACAAACCTACGTATGTATGTGGGTTGCCTTCCTAAAACCTGCGTATAAATTGTGAAATATTACCTTTTTCATTTCTCTGGCACTTATTGGAATTCCTTTCTCTGTCACATTTGAACTGACCTGTAGAAACATCATTTTTACATCTTTAACAGATATTTTTCTATCAAATGGCAACTCATCAAGTAAGTTTCCATTAAGGACAACTTCATCGAGTAGGTTGCCATCAAGGACAACATATTACAACATAATGCCAACAATCTCCCCCTTTGGACTTGATGGCAACCATGTTGGTGTTTCATCACCACATCAATCATAAACATTATTCAAACACCAAATACTCTCCCCCTCTGACATCAAGGGCAAAGGGCGGATCAATACTGAAACAAGGTTTCTCTTTCCTGTAGAAAGAAGAGCTTTGTATATCTGATGTGCACTGTATTAACTATGCTCCCCTTGAGTTCATGTTGAATCTTCAGACATATTTTTCAATGAAGTACATGACTCTATAACTCAACCGAGTATGACCTTTCCTATCACCAAGGACTCATACTTACATTAATGATCCAACCAAGTGGAATTACATATTTGACTCATCTACCCAACCAAGTGAGTTTACAAATTTTGACTCAACTACCCAACCAATTGGGTTTAAAATTTTGAACAAGTCCTTACATGACTGAATATAACAATTTTACATCATAGGTCTCAACATGACCTTTTTCATCAAATAACAGATATGGATTTGTATAACCAAGACCAAGGAATCTCAAATAGGAGAGCATAACACAAGAACTAATCATAATGCCAAAAATGCAGCCTCTTCATCTAGGAAAATTCTCCCCCTAAACCTGTGCATCCTGAACACCATCAACACCATAGACTGTTCTGAAAACCGACCCATAGATTTTCTGTCAGAAAAAACCATACGCGGCTTTATTCAGAGAAGCTCACGTATATACATGACTCGCATTCATGAAACTAGCATATTGAATTTAATCTTCTGAAATTAGGAAAATTTGATAAGTGAGGCAGAGACAATTCCCAGCTTATGTCTGAGATATTTGAATACTTCCTTAGGAAGTGGTTTAGTAAATATATTGGCAACTTTTTCTTTGGAGGGAACATATTTCGATTTGACCTTTTGTTCTAGGACTTTTTGATGTAAGAAGTGATACTTGATAGGAATGTGCTTGGTCTTTTGATGCATAACATGATTTTTCGAGATGTTGATGGCACTTGTATTATCACATAGGATGGAGATGGGAGGTGAACATTTGATTTGAATATCTTGTAATGTTTGCATCATCCAAAGAAGTTGTGTGCAACATGATGCGGCAGCCACATATTTTGCTTTTGCTGTAGGTAAGGCAATAGAACTTTGTTTATTGTTGAACCAAGATACTAATCGAGGCCCCATATAGAATGCTCCAACACTAGTGATTTTTCGATCATCAACATTTGCAGCCCAGACAACATCTGTGTAAGCATGAAGAGTGATATCAACATTCTTTGGATACCATAGACCAAAGCCTTGAGTCCCTTGTATATATTTGAATATTATTTTTATAGCGTGAAGGCGTGACTCTTTTGGATTAGCTTGGAATAATCCAACAATCCCAACTGCATGCATAATGTCTGGTTTTGTCCCAGTAAGATAAAGAATACTTCCAATCATAGATCTATACTCTCGTTGATTCACCATGGGAGAATCATCATGAGAATTGAGGTTACATCCAGTTATCATTGGAGTAGTTATAGGTTTGCAGTCTTTCATCCCATACTTCTTCATGAATTTCTTGAGATATTTTTCTTGTGATTGAAATATGCCATCTTTTACTTGCTACACTTGTAAGCGAAGAAAATATGTTAGTTCCTAAAGTAATGACATTTCAAATTCTTGCTGCATAACGAAGAAAATTTATGACTCATGGACTCTTCATTACTCCCAAAAATAATCTCATCAACATAAACAACAATAATTAACAAGTTATCATTCTCAATTTTTGTGTATACGTTACTATTAGCAGATCCTTTTATCAAACCTTGTTGTTGAATATATTTGTCAAGATGATAGTACCATGCCCAAGGAGCCTGTTTGAGACCATATATAGCTTTTTTAAGTTTGAAAACAATTTTTTCATCATTTCCCTGAATGAATCCTTTTGGTTGCTATATATAAACTTCTTCTTCTAGATCACCATTGAGGACAATAGATTTTACATCCATTTGATAAACTTTGAATTGTTGAAAACTTGAAAAAGCAAGAAACATTCTTATGGCTTCAAGTGTAGCTATAGGTGAAAATGTTTCTTCAAAATCTAAACCTTCTTGTTGAGAATAACCTTTACAAACAAGTCTAGCTTTGTTTCTAATAATATATCCATTTTCATTTAATCTGTTTCTGAATATCCATTTTGTTCTGATAACATTTGTATCATGAGGTCTTGGAACCAATTCGCAAGTATGATTCTTTTCAATTTGATCAAGTTCTTCATTCATGGCTTGAATCCAACATTCATCTTTATTAGCTTGATTTCCATTCTGTGGTTGAATAGTGGATAAGAATTCCATATAGTTAGGGGTTCCTACAAGAGTTCTTCTTGTTTGGACACCTAATCCCTTTTCTCCCAATATTTGAGATTCTAAATGATTATTTTGAACAAAATTGGATGGATACTTTTCTGATATATCTTCTTCTAGTGCTTCATTGGGTTCTCCTTCTATATTGTTGTTATTTGATGAGGGAAAATATACATCATCCTCATCTTCATTTGTTGTTGTTATTTCACTTTTAGGAGATGTGAGAGACTCATCAATTACAACATCAATACATTCTACAATCTTCCAAATTCTTTTATTGTAACATTTGTATGCTTTACTTCTAGAAGAGTAACCAAGAAATATTCCTTCATCTGCTCTAGGCTCAAACTTACCAAGTTTTTCATTATTGTTCTTGAGAAAACATTTTCTTCCAGAAACTCTAAAATGCTTTACAGTGGGAAGATTACCATACCAGAGCTCATAAGGAGCTTTATCATTGTTCACACAAACATGAGCCTTGTTGAGAATATTTATAGTAGTATGCGTCGCTTCTCCCCAAAAGGTATCGAGAGTTCCAGTTTCATCAAGCATAGCACGAGCCATCTTCTGAACTTTTCTATTCATTCTTTCTGCCGAACCATTTTGTTGTGGAGTTCCAACTACAAAAAACTGTCTTTTTATGACATAATGTTCATAGAAATCGAAGAATTCATCTGACATATACTCTCCTCCTTGGTCAGATCTAAGACATTTGATTTTTATATCTAATTCATTTTCAACCAAAGATTTGAAGATCTTAAAATTTTCAAATGCTTCATCATTATGTTTCAGTAAACTGATCCAACACATTCTAGAGAAGTCGCCAATAAATAAAAAATAGTATTCTTCTCCATGAGATGAATTTTTCCTTATGGGACCACATAGATCAGTATGTATAAGTTCAAGAGGCTTACTTGTTGGTCCTTATTTGGCATTTAATTGAACCCTGGTTTGCTTACCAAATTGGTATGATTTTCATATGGTACTTTCAGGCAAAGGAATGTTGGGTAGGTCATGAACAACTTTGAGTCTGCTAGATTTTCTTATTTGAGAAAATCTCAAATGTCCCAATCTTCTGTGCCATAGCCAATTTTTTGTAGATTTACCTAAATAGCATTTCTCTTGGCCACCTTTCAATATATAGATATTTCCTGGAGTTCTAGTTCCTTTCATTACGGTCTTTCCTGTGTCACGTCCACGAAAAACACATTCTTTTCAATTAAAGACAACTTCATTTCCTTGATCACACATTTGACTCACACTCAACAAGTTATGCTTTAATCCATCTACATACATAACATTATTAGCTAAATTCACCTTTTCCTTTATAAAAACATAAACTTTACCCTTAATGATAGTAGGAGAGTCATTTCCAAAAATAACATTATTTTCCTTCTCTAATGCATTGTATGAAAGGAGTTAATTTTATCACCTGTCATGTGCTTTGAGCATCCGATATCAATGTACCATTGATTTTATTCTCCTTTTGAAAATAAAGCTATGCCACATCTTTCAACCTGTAAATCCTTATTTCTCCATACCTTAGAGTTTGTGGGTATATATTCTTTTGGCTGAAGTTTGCTCCTGCATTCAGATTCTTTATGACCAAAGTTATTGCAATATACACATTCAATTTAGTCTTTAAGGGGAGAAATGTTGCTATAAGAATTCTCATTTATTCCAGTCTAATTTTTTTTCTTTCTGGCTTCTCTGGTCATGACGGTTTTGTATGCAACACATTGAGCATCTTTATTACCAAAATTATGACATGAGAAACATTGTCCATTAAAGAATAAATTTATGCGATCATGGAACCTTATATTTATGTTTACATACTAACTGATACTTCTATTATTGTTCACCCTTAAATTGAAGTGGTCATGCTTTACCTGGGTATTCTCTTTGTTATTTTGTTGAGTGACAAAATTTTGTTGGCTAGCTTTAGCTGCATTCAGATAGCTTGGTGCTGAAGATTGAGAAGATTCTCCAATATATCCAAGACCTACCTTTACAGGAGGAGAGTGTTAAACCTTGATGATTTCATCTAAGGTTTTAAATCCTCTAGAAAATATAATATTTAAGATTTTTACTTTCTCAAACTTACTATTTCACATTCTAATTTCTCATTGTGCTTCTCCTTTTCTGTAAGCTAATTCTTTAGAGTATCTATGGCTATTTTGTTTTCTTCCAAACATATTTTGAGTTGATTGATTTCTTCAAGAAACTTATTTTCTTCTAAATCATGCATAAATGTATTTTTAGTCTCACTAGTGTCCTTTTCAAATGCCATGAGTAGTCTAATATCTTGATCAGATTATCCTTCTTCACTATTTGATAGGCCATCACTATCTTCATCAGTATAATAAATTTTTCTATTGATAAACTGTTTCTTATTTTATTTTTCCAATTCCTTTCCCTTTTCATATTTATCTTTATGGGAAAATTTAGCAGCATAATGACTAACTCCTCCACAACCAAAACATTTGAAAGGAAGCTTACCTCTAAACCTTCCAGTGCCAAGTTGTAGTTTCTTTACAAAATTTATCTCATATTCTTTTGAAACATACCTTGATCCTTCTTGTTCTTCCATTTCCTTGCCTTTTGTAGCATCTCTAAAAAAAACTTCTTTGACTTTCGATGGACCTCATTTCCTCATTTCACACATAGTCATAATCCCATGAAGTTGAAAAATATTAAGAGTTTGTATATCTTGTTTCTCCTCAATAGAAGACACTTTTGACTCGAATTTAGGAGTTAGAGATCTTTAAAAAAATTCTACTAGAGTTGTGTCATTTATAGTTTCACCCAGATTTCTCATTCGATTTACAATCCCATCTAGACGTAAAAATAAACTAGCAATGCTTTCATCATTATGCATTCTGAGTGTTTCATATTGAATTCAGGGAGTTTTGGAGTTTAGAACTTTTTATCTTGGCATCATCTTCATAGCTTAGAATGCTTTTGTCCCAGATTTCTCTTGCTATATTCAACTGCATAAATTTGACAAATTCTAATTCAGTCAGACTCCCCAATAATGCATTGACAACCTTTGTATTGGTTTCATAGTTATTTCTTGCTGTTGGATCTGTTGGAACTGAGGTTGGATATTGATAACCGCCTTCAACTATAGCCCATACATCTGCTCCAAGAGACCGAAGATAGGATCTCGTCCTTATTTTCCAGAAGATTAAATTGTTTCCGTTGAAGAGTAGAGGTCTGATAGATGTTTTCCCATCTTGATTGCTCATCTTAGATGATCTTCCTTCTAGTGATTAAGCTTCTTCAGAATGACCTACTTTGATACAAATTGTTGGGAAAAATAATCAAAGGGGAGGGGGGTGAATCAATATTTGCAATAATTACAATATTTTTCTTTTCTCTTTACTGATTTCTATATGCTACTTTTATTAACCCAACTTGCATATGTATGCGGCTTTCCAAACATAAACTAGCATATACGCATATAACTTAACTGTTTTGATAACCATTGAGAAGAAAATTAAACCCAAACCATTAGTTATGCATCAGATATTTAAGAAGTAAATAAGTGTAGTAATAACAAAATAAATCATCACACAAGAGCATCACACATGAACACCAAGTTTTAAGGTGGAAACCCAGTTTGGGAGAAAACCACTGTTGTTGTCATCTCTGTCTTCAATATTTATTATATGGAAAACTCCTTACAATATTGTACTGATGCAAATTCATATTAGTACATAGGCATCTACCTGCATAAGGCTACAATATTCTCTCATTCTCCAACTACTAATGGAAGGGAGCTCTAACGCCCTGATCTAGTTTACTAGCCTCTACTGGAAGGGAGCTACAACCCCCTGATCAGAACACCAGCTTCTACTGGAAGGAAGCTTCTACTTCCACACTGAAGGATTTAACCCTCAGACCCACTGTAGACCACGTTTCATAATTTTTCACACTAGATCTAATAGCTTCAAATCAACTCAGCATAAATACCAACACCCATAAACTTAACCCAAACTTCAAACAGAACAATGAGATCATTGTAACCAAAACATAGTAATAAACCCAAATTTCAAAATCAACATTCAGAAATAGTTTAAGCCTTGATCATTCATTATCTTAAATGCACATGCTACTTCCCCTTACTGAACTTGTGTATATACTCACTTTCCTGCACACCAACCTGCATACAGATTCATGAATAATGAACTTCCAGAAATTGATCAGTTTTAGAAACAGATTTGATTCTTTCAGTCATATATCTTTTCAGATTTGCAGAACCCTTATTCAGTCAATGTCATTAATCACACTTAATCACTCATTGATAAGCTTTGTACATATTAAACTTAGCAGCATATACAGTATTCAAACAACCTAGATCTACATGAAGACTTCATTGACAAACAACAAAAATGTAACATCAATAACTAGATAACCTCTACATCAAGCTTCAAAAACCCTGGCTTCCATACGTACTTTAGTTGAAACCAACTTGCGTGTATATGCACTTTCACCATGACGAACCAACGTATAGATCTGTAAATATTAATTATGCAGAAATTTTCAGATCTATAGACTTACCTAGATTTCTTCTCTTTACTTTAGCAATCATGCGCCAGATCACAGATCCAAACATCTCATCAATAGATCAAGTACATACATAGTCATTTTAGGTCTAGAGATCCTGATTCATCATTGTGTCCATGAGTGCATCATAATTTCATATCTTCATATAAACAAAACCCATTTCATGCAGATATACTTCAAAGAGAAGTATTCAATTTTAAACCCTTACACATGCACACTTTGCACTATGATCTTCTTCTCCTTATATAGATTTAGCCTTTCCTAATACCATGAGCCAAAATCGCACAAGTGTCAATGGTATTCTTGGATGGAATCAAATAGACGACACAACACTTAGTATTGTGGGCTAATACCCTGGTAATGCCCCCTGGTATCATAATTTTAGAGCGCAAAAGGCATACGTGACTTGGCTTCTTCGTACCCGCGCGTATATGTGACTTCTCTTCATAAAAACTACGTATATAATAATTTTGGATGTATACACTGGTTTCCTATATACAAAAATGTGTATGTATGTGGGTTTCCTTCATAAAACATGCGTATACATTTTGAAATATTACCTTTTTCATTTATCTGGAACTTATTGAAATCCCTTTCTCTGTCACATCTAAAATGACTTGTAGAAACATCATTTTTACATTTTTAACAAATAGTTTGCTATCAAAAGGAAACTCATCAAGTAATTTTCCATAAGGGAAAACTTCATCGAGTAGGTTGCCATCAAGGAAAACATATTATAGCATAATCCCAACCTATTGAAGGTAGAGAAAACATGGTTGGACATGGTCTTAGTAGTTGGATACATGTGAAACTTATAACATCTGTGAGTTCCTATGGGATAGATCTACATGATATCATCTTGTAGGTAGGTGAGTAGGATTTTTGGTAAATGGAGCTTAGGGACAGACTGCAATGGAGTACAGGAACATGTAGTGGTACAGGTATAGGTGCAGGAGCAAAATAAGTGCACTATCGTCTCACAGTAGATGTCTTGATTAGATTTAGAAACATGATATATTATCCAGATAATAACGAACTCAAGAAGGTGTTCTTGAGGGAGTTTCATGTGAAATCATATTCAGGTCACCCAAGCTTTCAGAAGAAGCTAAAATCAGTAAAGAAGTTTTGCTATTGGTCGAATTTGGAGAGATGTAACAAAGTTTGTGGCTAGGTGCTTGGATTTTCAATACGTCAAGGTAGAGTGTAAGCATTTGGTGGACTACTATAGCCAATTAAAATTACAGAGTGGTAATGGGATGTCATTTCCATGGAATTTATCACATGTTTACTAAGGACATGTAAACAGCATGATTCCATCATGGTTTCAGTAGATAGGTTGACAAAGGTAGCAAACTTAATTCCAATGAAGTCTACATACTCAACGAATTATATATCACATGTATTCATTTGGGATGTGGTTAGATTGCATGGTTATTTACTGAATATTGTTTCAGATAGGGATACAAAGTTCACTTCTAAGTTTTGAAAGGAGTTATTTGCAGGTTTTGGCATAGAGTTGGCCTTCAATACAACTTATCATCCACAAACTGATGGACAAACATAAGGGGTAAATAAGATATTGGAGGACATGTTGAGGATGTATGTGATGTATCATCAATGAAAGTGTGAAGAGTATCTTCCATAGATAGAGTTCACATACAGTAATGGGTATCATGAATCTTTGAAGATGTGTTTTTTTGAGGCATTGTATGGATGGGGCTGCAATACTCTCATCAGTTAGAGTGATCTAGTTAAGAGTGTGTTGACCAGACATGTTGGCATAAATAGAACAGGAAATGCATGTAAATAAGAAAAATATGAAAGGAAAAAAGGATAAGAAGAAGTGCTATGCAGATTAGAAGTAGTTGTTTAAGGGATTTCAGGTTGAGGAACATTTGTACTTTCACATGAAGCACAAGAACTGCTTCTTGTAGATTGGATCATGTGGCAAGATGGAAACTCAGTTTTGGGGACCTTCTGTGTTTCTTGAAAGGATTGGGCCAGTAGCCTATTGAATTGCACTCCCTATAATAGTGAAATTCCATAACGTTTTCCATGTGTCATTTCTTGAAAAGCATGTTAAAGATGATGATCATGTGATTGATTGGTTTGTAATGCAGGTGGATCCAAAAGGATAATTCTAGCCATAACCTCTGTGAATTTTGTAGAGAAAGAATTTCATTCTTCAGAACCAAGTAAATGAGAAGGTTAAAGTGCAATAGAAGCACTTTGGGCTCGATGAAGCTACATGGGATATGGTGGATCAGATGTGGGCTATGTATCCTTCCTTATTTGTTTGTATAGAAAATGTTTTGGCATGCGTTTTAGTATATGTTTTTGGCATATGTTGCTATGATGTTTTGGTATATGTACATATGTATATAGATGTAAATACCACCATGAGATATATTATAAATCTCCAATAAGAGGTATGGGTTTCATGTCATTATGATGTTATATTTGTCGTATTGTCAGGTTGGTTTGCTTCTCGGCAAGTTTATCATTATAAATACTACAACGAGCTACGTTATAAAGTTCCATGGGAAATATTCTTTTCTTACAACAATCTGGTTAGTGGTAAGTGTCATTGAATACCAAGGACAATGCTCCCCTAAAGGGGAGGGTTCTGTAATAACCCAGATGAAAATTCCATGTCATAAAAGTTAATTAAGGAAAAATTATAACCAAGGTCATGGGACATGTATTCCAAAATGGATGTTGGGAAAAATATCCTAGTGTGGGTGTTCATATGCTTTACTATGGCTATGAAAATTGGCAAAGGAAATGACTAAGGCTTTGGAAAGGCAAAGAGGTATTAATTGGCATTTTATCTACAAAATGATGGAAATTATGTGTAAAGGAGGTGAAAGGTCACATGTTTCATGTGAGGAGGAAAATGGAGGAAAATAATGGAAACTTGAAGAAAATAGAGGCCTCATTAATAAAAAGGCTTCTGAGGATCAGTTCAAAGACTTTTGTCAATTTAGTTTTGGAGCTCTCATTCTATTCTCTCTCTCTCATACTCTTGGACACTTATAGTTTCTTGGAGAACTTTTGGATAGTTTGGCATACTTGGAATTTTGGAGCAAGAAGGAAAAGGAAGAGTAGGAAAGTGCAAGAGGACATCGAGAGAAACAACTACAATAGGTTTTTCTTGCAAGTACAGATTTCATGAATGATTTCCTCACTAGTTTTGGTTTGCATGGCATAAGCATGTGGTTATTGGTTTATTATTTGTCATTGGCATGGATGATTTCTTGAATCTATAGTGGTTTCCCCTAGCCTTTCTATTTCCTGGATAACCATGATATTGTGGGTTTTACTTTTGTTTTCTAGTTGGTTTTCTTATCCCTTTGGCTATGGGTTGAGTTATTAGTTGCTCAAAGCCTTGGTTAGACAAACGCTCTGGAAGCCCTTGGTGGGTTGAGTTACTATTCCTGGAATCCTTGGTTGGAAAAGTTCTCTGGAATCCTGATGAAAAATGTGGGTTGAGTTACTAGTCCTGGAATCCCTGGTTGGAAAAAACGCTCTAGAGCCCTGGATAGCTTGGGTAGAGACCAATCTGGTGGATGATTAGTTATGTCTGACTGTGAGGTGGAATCATTGGTTGAGCATTGAGGTATTTTGGCCTTTGGAAGACCATGTTTGGTTTTGATTGATGTGTTCTATGAGGTCCCACATTCATGCTTGGAGTATGTCACAGGGGTGACTCGATGAAGATAGATTTGGATTAGCCATTTCTATGGACGGATGGTACGTGGAAGTCCCTAAATTGGTTGCATTTTTATTATGTAAATAATAACTCTTTTCCTCTTGTATTGATAGGTAAATATGTTTTTGATTATGTGGCTTATACGGTTGTTCTATGCTTGTCATTTATGTTGTTTATATGCTGGTTATGAATGTGTTTTATGATACTGATGATGTATGGATGTCATCATGTTTTGACTTGAAAATGAATGAACAATGAATATATTACCTAATAGATGATAATGCAGCTAATGTGACGAGGAAACAATGATTCTTAGCTATTCTCAAATAAGTATGATACCCCTATGCTCATATATGTTGTTTAAACATGTAGATTACATAATTGTGACATGTTTGACGAAATTCCTGTCATGGATAATAAGGGTCCAATCAACTCCTTATTCAAGTGATTGTGTTTACATCATTATTCAAATGTTATCTTTCATTTTTGGAAGTTTAATGGAGTTCTGGACAGTGACCTAAGCTGTCAGCCTAAAAAAGTGGCCCTGAAATCAGGGTCGCAGGCACAGAGCTATCTCGAAGAGTCTCAAGTTGCACACATCCCCATGTTCGAGTGACTGGAGGTTTCAAGTCACACTATTTCCCATGTCAAGGGAGTAACTAGGGGATTTATGCACTAAACGGTTAGTTTGAATTAGGGGATAGCCTCCTGGAAGGTTTGGATGGCTTCTGGGTTTCCTGCAGCAGGTGCATAAGGTTCATGTTATTATGTTCCATTGATTCTACTTCCTTAACTAACACACAGGGAGTTGCATCATATCATAGTAACTCTTCATCACATGTTTACCCTAGTTTAATAGTTACTTGGTTACATGTGGGAGGAGGATGTTACATATTGATTTTTGGGTAATATGTTGCATGTTTTTTTTCCTTGTTGATTTATGGATGCATGGTGTATGCATGTGATTATCTGGCCATATGTTGACATTGGCATGGAGGATAGACTGGATTGATAGTGGTTTTAGCCTTGCCTTTCCATTAAATGGATAGCCATGGTGTTGTGGTTTTTTTCAATCTGGTTGTATTATAACTGGTGCATGTAATTTCTTATATCCGTGGGCTAGAAAAAATTCTCTGGACTCTTTGGAACAACTTGGGTTGAGTTACTATTCTTGGATCCTAGGTTGGGAAAAAAGCTCTCGAACCCTTGGTGGGTTGAGTTACTAGTCCCTGCAGTTGGGTTGGATAAAATTTATAGAGTCTTGTAAGGATGTTGGTTGAGTTACTAGTTCTTGGATCCTTGGACATCCTGGGTAGAGACTGATTTGGTTGGTGTTAGTGATTTCTTACCATGAGGTGGAATCACTGGTTGAGGGTTGAGGTGGTTTGGCCTCTAGAGTCCATATTTTTTTTTTTGTTTATTCCATGATATCCCACATTAACAATTGGAATATGGCGTGAGGGTGATTGGCTAAAATAGAGATTTAGTTCATCCCAATCTATGTGCGGGTGGTACGTGGATGTCCCTGACCTAGTTGTTTTTTTTTTATATTTATAAGAGATATTCTTCTATTTTAGTTAATGTATATTTTTAGTGATTATGTTGGTGGTATTATGGATGAGTTTCCTTGGTTCTTATGATGGCTATTTACTGGTTATTTGTTGGTTACATGATGTATGCTATTTACAGCTTCTGTCATGAATGGTTTAGCTATTGATTGGTTGATGAATGTATGTAATAATGAGTATTTTTGCAGCTATATGAAGATGGAATATGGACTTTTTGGTGATTCTCAAATGAATATCAAACTATTATACTCATATATGCATTTCTGACTTATAGCTTACATGTTTCCCATGTGTTTAAAGAAATGTCTAGTGTGTTCTAGGGAGTCTAGGTTAAGTTTTGATTCGAGATTGATTGTTTAGCTTTGTCCTTGTGTTAATTATGATTCTTTGGTGAGGCTATTGAATTAATGAATATATATGTATTTATAACCTATAGGTACTATGTACATAAAGTGTTTGTATAAATGAGTAATTTGTAACTCCAACTTCATGGGGTCATAACTTTGGCATATAATATTTGTTTAACTATCATAATGACTTGTTTCGAAGATCTCCACAAGGAGGCTGAAAAAAGCTATATAACTACCATTGCACTTTTTTGGTTCCTCTATTTCCCTTCAAAAATGTCATTTAGGCCCTCAAAATGGCCTTGGAAGTTTAGAACCCAAAAAATACCAAAAATAGAAAGTTCTCTTAAATTTAAGGAGGAAAAAATGAAAAGAAATAGTGTTAGGTCAAGTTGAGATGATAGCAGTGTGGTCATGTGTCACTTGTGGTTTGCAACTAGTTCTGGACATATGTTCCTATTTTTCATATGTGCATCTTGGAGATCAGGTCTCACATATTAACTTTAATCTCCATGTTTACCCTAGTGAGTAGGTTAAAGTGGGTAACTATGGGGTGATGTGGTTACAAGATCCATTTAATCCTCCCTCCTTCTTACATCAAAAACTGAGTGACTTAGACCTTGTTTTTAGCCAACCACGGTGTCATTTAAGTGAGAATTGGTTCATCATATTCAAAGCCACTCTTTGGTATGGTGTCACTATGAATGCGAACCTAGCAATTCTATCCATTTGACTCATATATGGAGTGCCGAATGAGATTGGCAATACACCTTTTCCTTTCTCTAACTGTATTTATCCATTCTTCCCATAAGAAGACAACCATAAAATAAAAAAATGGTGAATGAACCACAATAACGTGCATAACCACATTATGTATCAAAACATCCATACAGGTGTTTAGAGTCTACTATTATAAATACATTTGGGATGTACATAACATGATATAACCATAAATACAAAAATGGTGGGTGCATATGTCCCTATATGTACTCATCACCCCCTAGAGGATCTTGTAAGAGTTGGGATGAATGGTTGCATCCCTTATTCGAGCACTTAGCAAAAAATGGTGCTCCACAAACTCATCTAGTTAGGGAAATAATTCCCACCTTCGAATACCCAATAAGTCCCCTCCTTGATCATATTCTTGGGGGCATGATGACACCCCTCGCCACCTTATGACTTGATCAGCATAAGTCTTAGCCTAGACCCTAGCGATCAAGGTATGGTTGACTATCCTTTATATTCTTGGATATTTTGTCCTACACGACTCTCCATTGAGCCATATACACATCAGATATCATATATGATTGATACTATATATTCAACCATTCTACTCTATGTGATACCAAACATACCACCCGGTCTCCATGTTTGACTTCGTGGGTGGGGATGATCCTTGACTTTCTCTAGTAGTTCATTGTTTTATTCCTTCTCACCTCGATTCTTCACTAGGAACCATCCTTCCAAGAAGCATTAAGGCCATTTTTATACAAAAATGGTTACCAACAAAAATGTTGCAGATCCAAAACCTGATGATTGATTTGTCTTCTATGAGCTCATCATGATTTAGGGACTGCTACTATCTCAAAATGTCCACCAGCTCATTGTGCAAATGAATTGGATTTTGGGGCAAGAACCCATTTTACAAGAAAAACATGGTTTTTTTGTTAACCATGACAAGAAAACAATAGCTTGTTTTGAAAAATTGTCAACATCATTGGAAAACTCTCACTGAGCACTCTAAAGGGTCTCTCTTCTTTTTTGGCAATTTGAAACTTCACCAGGAAGCCATTTTTTCCATGAGGTCTCACTTTACTGCCTATTCAAATTGAATCTCTTAATATGAATCACATGTACTCTAGTACCAATTTTCCTTTGCACTTGTTGACTATGTGTCAAGTTTCATTGTGACTAACCAGTATTTACTCATGCTTTTATGGTCTCCTTTGGGCCTCCCACATGTGGCAGCGTCATATATTCATCCATGTTTAGAACATTTGAGATGAGGCGCCCTTATATCCATGGAGTCTTTTCAGAGTCCAATTGAACCCTCTTATAGTACATCATCCATGTGTGCATTGCATTCATCCCATTTTGTCCACACTTGGCCTCTAGCGATTCTAACCTATCTCTTTAAAGCCTTCATCTGAGTAATTGACCACCCCCTCTAGAATCGAGTCAGTCGCTGCTAGGTCAAACATGCATATTATGCTATAACAAGGGAATTCATCAATCCACTGCTCATATTATTCCTTTATCATCATCCCTGGTATCAATATATTAGTCACATTACTATATCTCTTCGATCCTTTGTTGAGAAATCATCATTGCCTCAACTCTGGTGGGACCTCTTTTGTCGACTTTATCACATTTATTCTAGGAGAGTGGTTTAGAGGGCATTGTACCTTGGTTCCATCCTTCATCATTTTTCAGTACCTTGCATCAATCAAATGGAAACATCATTTCCCTTTGACTTGGTCATTTCGTGCATGGTCAACTCAAGTTCCTTATCATACACTTGATGGTACACTGATCCACCAGATTGTACCACCATTTCCCGAGTTTATATGAGTTGTTCTAGACCTCATGAAGGGGTGGCCCTTTAGGTAGCCCCCAACATGCCCGTATGTTAGAAGATAATGATTCAGCCTCATATGTAGTTTCATATGTTTAATTGCCTTGGTTTCTGCCACTTGTAGAGCCCACAATATATATGTCTCCTCTAAGTATTACAATCAAACGTTCAGAGCCCTTTCTTGTTTAGCAAGCTTCTTTGGTTGTGATATCCCACCTTCTCTTAGTTTGGGGGGCATTATGTATCATGTACTTAGCTCAAAAAATGTTATTGTATCCAACATTGGGCTCTGTTTTCCAAGGAAATTATCTATATGGGACTCATTGTACCATTATATCACTTTAGGGCCCATTGATTCCAGGATATCATGTATCATGCACTTTTTTTCTTAGACACATTGTTGGGCACATAATTATTATTTATACTCAATTATATCAGTGAGTATGGGTATGAATCCCCTACCTCACTTAAGATTATGTACTTACCAATAAAAGGAGACCTCTATCAACTAAGTAGATATCACCTCCTCCATTCTTAGTCTTTCCTTTCCTTGCTTCAACTCTCTCTCTCTCTCTCCCCTTTGATGTCTCGTGAAAGTGAAACCTACAACGTATTTCGTTCATACAATTTTCTCTTGACACTTTGTTGTAGGTGCTACAACACCACCCAAAATTTTGGGTCCCCCCTCTGCTCACTCAGCCATTAGGGTTTCAACCTAGGCTTTAGTCGATGACACCCCTCATAACTTATTCCTGGAAAACCATGTTGCCACACCCTCTTGCCTTTATGTCTCATCAACACACTAGGGCTTTGGCTATGCTGCTTCAAAGAACATTGAGAGTCCCTCCATTGGATTCAAAGATAGGTTTCCCCTATATTGTCATGATAGTGGCCTCATACGTGCTTGACCTATTTCCAGGCCCTCTCAAACCTTCTCACCATCATGACAAGAGACTTTTTCTGCAATCACACCACGTGTGGAGGTATCTTGTACAACATCCGTGATCATGCATGTAGTTTAGTGGAGGTTTTTTATATGTTAAGTACATGACATATTTTCATTAAAATCACTTCCACTATGGATCATGTGGGCCTTCTATTTTGGACTTTCTGCTAAGCTTAGGGTCCCATGTTAATTATTTTCAAATTTTGGGACATCATTATCTAAAACTAACCATGTACTAATTGATGTTATAATATGTCACGCAGGTCGAGCCCATGAAGGATATACCTGACAATATCACCACCGCATTGAAGGAAAGAAACTGAAGTTAAAATTATAAAATATCGATTGCGAAGCATGACAAATTCATCTCCTTTCCATGTAGGGATGAGAACAAAGGATATGTCTGAAACCTTGTCAAGGCGGATACCAAGGGCAATAGTATTTCGAGCTGAAATATAAAAAGTAGAATATTTGTGACACCCATAAGCGAGGAACAAAAGGTGTGCTAATTTGGAAAACTTTGGATCATGGTTAAGCAATGTATTTTCATTGGTATGGCCTCATTCCTAAGGAGTTGCTTGGAGAAGGAAAATTTCTTGCTAGATGTGGAAATCATATTTCAAACCAAAGGGGTGTTAAAAGATGTTTGGGAACAATATACACATCAGGTTTGGGTGTTGAGTGCACCAAGTTGAACAACAAAATCCATCCACACCTTCACTCCATACATGAGAATTAAGTTTCCCCCAACTTCGAAAATGATTTATGGTCAACAACTCAGAGAGGGGAGTTTCCATCTCCTCTCACTCATGATATTTCCACAATGCATGGTTGAGTAGGGACCACTCTTGAGGAGGGGATGATCTTCATATGAATTATGTATAGTGTGTGTATAAAAAAAGAGTGTAAATGCCGAGGATGAAATAGAACTAACCGCTGGTCTACAAAAGGTTGTGAAGCCAAAGTGTCTATAGTTTTGGGTTAGTTAAATGCAACGATGGTTGTGCTGTTGGGAAAAATACTGAGAGGGGGGGGTGAATCAGTATTTACTGCATAATCAAATCTTTTTACTTTTTCATTCCTTAAAAACCCATACGCTACTTTCCTTCAGTAAACTAGCGTATATACGCGGCTCCCCTTTATGAAACTAGCGTATACACAGAGATCTAGATCAGTCATTAAACCTTTACTTATATTATTCCATCATTCATTCATCAGGTGCTCAATAAACAGTAAACAGGTGCAGTAAGAATAGAATAAACCATCACACAAAGCATCACACATGAACACCAGGATTTTTAGGTGGAAACCCAAATCGAGAGAAAACCACCGCTGCAGTTGCTCAGCCTTCAATATTTTATTATAGAGAAAACATCTTACAACATATGTGCTGGCGCAGACTTGACCAGCACGCAGGCACCCACCTGCGCTCGTTTACCAGCCTCTCCTGGAAGGGAGCTACGACCCCCTGACTCGTTTACCAGCCTCTCCCGGAAGGGAGCTACGACCCCCCGATCTCGTTTACCAGCCTCACCTGGAAGGGAGCTACAACCCCCTGACTGAAGGCTACAACCCTCAGCACCACCTTGGACCACGTTTCATCAATTTTCACACTGGATCCTACCACTTCAATAGAACACCACTTGCAGGCCACATTTCATCATATTTTCAGACTGGACCCTTTCCATACTTTTAAGCACAAACATACATCACCAACAGATACTTATCAACACAGATCAGATAGCAGAAACACAGCAGAACAGATCAGATATTTCATACCCCATGCTTCAGCAAACCCTAGTTTGCATACGCGCTTTCCTTTCACTGATGTTGCGTATATACGCGCTTCCGTCCACACAAACCAGCGTATACCTCTGTATGTATTTTATTGCGCATACGCGCTTTCTCTTCAGCAAAGCTGCGTATATACGCGCTTCCACTGCTGCGAAGTAGCGTATAGATCTTCAATCATTATAGAGCAGCATACTTCTTCAGATCAGATATTCAGTTCAGATTTACCCTTTCACTTCAGACAGATGTTCGCCAGATGTTCTCCTCATCACAGATCTAAGCCTTCCATAATCAGATCTAGCAAATACAAGTGCAATTCAGATCTAGATCCCCTTATTCATCATTGGTGCATCATACATTCAAATTTATCATTCAAGTGTAACACTTTCCATTCAGATATACTTCAGAGAGAAGTATTCATTCAAGCTCAGACATCTTGCACCCACACTCATGATTTGCACAATGAATTTCTTCTCCTTATCTAGGTTTACCCTTTTCAATACCATGAGCCCCTTTTTTAATACCATGAGCCCAAAACCACATTACATCCGATGGTATTCCTGGACGGGGTCAATTAGGCGGATCATTACCCAATACAATGGGTCAATACCATGGTGGTTACCCCTGGTTTTGCACTTTTAGAGCGCTTTAGCCCATACGCGACTTGGCACGTTCTTTTCCGCGTGCATACGCGACTTCCCTTAGACATATCCGCGTATACCTTGAGACATACTCTTTCACCATAGATTTAGCACAGCCTGAATTTCTTTCTTCATTGCCTTTTGTACTCACTGTAGATACATCAGAATTAGTTCATCAAACCTTATTCTATCAAGCACAACTTCATCAAGTAAGTTGCCATCTTCTTCATCAAGTGAGTTGCCATTCAATGACAACACTTAGCATCAAATTGCTAACTAACATCATATCACATCAGATTTACATCGTTTACCAAGTCCATCAAGTCAAGCATAACTTCATCAGGAGGATTGCCATCAAGGACAACACATACCAACAGTCACATGTCTTCATCTTCATTCAGTGGGTTGCCATCAAGGACAACACTCTGCATCATATTTCCAACATGTGCCTCAATAGAACATAAAATCGGACGTTGATAGAGAGCAGGATGGGTTACCTCGAGGATCAAAAGGCGTGGTTAAGTGAAGGACACACATTTCAGCGACACAGACATGTTGTAGAATTGATTTCTTAAAACTACCTCTGTGACATTGAATTTCTTGAAGTGCACTGTGTGTTTAAACATAAAATAACGATCAGAGAGAATCAAATATATGTTCTTCTATATGGTTGAGGCACTCGTCCTCTACTGAGATCGCTTTTGTGATTAAATCCACTGGGGTTTCTTTGAAATAGAACGCAGAGCATTACGTTATGAGAAAGGAAATGAAAATAATTACGTTATATGTTGTTGTCATGAATTCAATGCTCAACACAAATAGTGTTATCAGCATGAATAGGAGGTTGGAGGGAAAGTTCATTGTAAGAAAAAACATAGAAAAATTTGGGAGCAACCCAACACAACTTAGGCATCTTGATTGTGGCTTAACAGCCTGCACAGTCACATGACCCAGATTTTCTAAGGCGAGGGCCAATGAGACTCAAATTTCATGGGACCCTATGCCTTCTCCATTGTGTGGGTTGACCGAAAAGCGTGAGGGATGGTACCTGTAGTTACGTATCTCCCATTGGTCGTGCTCCCCATCAATCTCCTCAATCAAATTGTGGAGGTCTCAACTAGACAAGACTTGAAGGAGTGTTACCTATAGCCTATTGCGACCAATCGCTAAGTCACAAATCAACTATAGATGTGCCCAGTGCGACCTATGGAAAATACGACTAGTCACTGGGTCATAGAGCTCGGGGACCAATCGAACAATGTGACCTGCATGGCACTGAGACCGTGTGACCTCTGGGAGGGCTCATTTCCCCTTAAGTCACTGAGTCACATAATCGCACTCTGGATAGAGTAAGCGACCTCCATGGTAGTGCGACTATCCAACCTATTCGCCATCAGAGCTGTTGACCAGTGCCATGTGGTAGCATCATCATGTCTACATTAGAGCCATGGAATAGAAAACCAATTTTGGCTATTGAAAGAGGTCCAGGAGGGTTCGCATCTAAGGTCAACGCATTTGACAGGATTTGTACCTGAATGCATAAAAATGGGGAGATAAAAAATGCGCTCAAGGCGTTGAGGCCATTCATGAAATTAATGAAGGAGATACTAAGAGGCTATAGCGAAAGAAAATCCACTCCCCGAGGAGTAATATGGCTATCCAAGAAACTGGGCCAAGGGGACACGAGGAAAATTGTGGTCACTATAGTCCCCAGGGACATAGAAAGACATCACCACCCTTTTATTATGTTTTCAAGACAACGGAGCTACCTTCAACAAGAGGGCCTGCATGGATGATAACTCTATCAAGGGAAATTTGAGAGTCTTCACAAAGGTTACGGGTTTTGACAACACCATTATATAAGAGGTGGAAAGTCTGCTAGAAGGTAGTTCCCAATATGAGTTAAACTATGCATCTGAATTTGACACTCAGTACACAGCAATACCAAATACAACATAGTGATTGAGGAAGCGCAGGTAGACCCTACACGAGCGATTCTCTCCGACAACACAGTGGCACAACACTTGACCGCACAGGGGTCTAAATTTATTATTTGTTAAATCTCTCTTTTGGCTAATTAAATGTGTTTCCAACATCAATTTTTATTATGAATACATGTGACCTAGGTTATTTGTTTGTAGGCAAAAGTCTTCGAATTTCACAACAAAATTTGGGGTTTTCTCTAGCAAGCAAGGTGGGTCCTTACAAAGCTCGAAGAACCTCACTATAGGCTCAATGGCACATCTATCACCAGTCCATTCACACAAGACTAGTACCAGAGAAAGACATCATGTTCTGCAAGGTTTGAGCTCTCCAAAAGAGAAGGATAGAAGGAATAACCCTAGGTCGCAACATCCCAAGTCCTGACTAACCTCAGGTCGCAGATGACCCTAGGTCGCAAATGACCCCAGGTTGCAGATGACCCTAAGTCGCAACCTCCCAAGTCGTGAATAAACTCAGGTTGCAGATGACCCCAGGTCGCAAATGACCCCAGGTCGCAGATGACCCTAGGTCGTAGGTCATAAATGGACCAAGTTGTAAGCCAGCCCAACAATTGGGGAGGTCAAGAGTCAAGGTAAACAAAAGAGTCATTTCAGCCAATATGTGCAGCTTCAGGAAATCAACAAAAGGACTTTTAGCACTTGAGTTGAAGCTAGGACGAGATAGTGGATTGGTGCTTGAGAGCTAAAGGCAATAAGCTCTTGGTATTAAGTGGAGGGAGTTGTAGTGAGGCTAGGGTTTTAGTATCATGCATTGAGATGAATAGCCCATGTTCCACTAGTGGGTTTTGACAAGTTGTAAAATATGTATTTGAAGTTGTAGCATCATTAATAATATATTCTCTTTTTCCGGCACTGATTCACATGCTTGCTTGTGGAAATAGTACTAGTTGTCTAATATTTCACTATGTTTGTACGTGTGCTTTCATACATGCAATTGGTTATGAACTGATTCATATTGGTTGCATGTATGTTTTCTTTCGAATAAGTTTTTATTTGTTTCTTGGCATGTAAGTGATATATTGTGAACTACTTCATAGTTAAATTTTGGCATGTTTTCTTTCATGTATGTTTGACTGGGTTTTGGCTCACGGATCCCTCTCAAGGCATACCCCATTTATTTGCTTCTTAGACTTTCTTATAACTTTGTTTGTGGTTGGTCAATCTTGGGCTAATTTTGCTTTACTGATTGGTAATTTCACCCTTTCCTCTGCTTTGTCATCTTCTCTTCTCATCTGAAAACCAAGAGTGGAAACACTTATGGTGGCAGCCAGGCCCACATTTTGGATGGGGCTCCTATCCCAAGTAGTGTGAGGTCTAATTGGGACCTTTCACTGGGGAGACCCCTTGTTGTCGGCGGTACAATTTTTCTTGTCAACATTTTGGAGCTAGAAGGAGGGCCAGATGACAAGCTAAGCCCTTGGAGCCTAAAAATAGTCTCATATCTGTAAATGGATCATTCCAAAATCATTATACCAATATTTTTATTGGATTTATCTAGTTCTCGATGCTCAATCCCCGATGAACCTCTATATCACTTGTCTCAATTAAAGTGTGATGGTGAGAATGAAATTTCTATGACTCGGTACATTTTTTATTTCCTTGAGTTTTGTGAGCATTACGAAATTGATGATGAGGAGATGGCTTGTGTTCTATTCTCCCTCACTCTCAAAGGCCATGTTAAGAAATGGTGTCGCATGTTTCCAGCAGCTTCCCATTCATTCGAGCAACTCATTGGTGAATTTCAACAATCGTTTCACAGGTACAATTTTCAAGATGTATTAATAAGGATAAATGAGATCATAATGAAACCTCAAGAATCTCTGGAGGAGTTTGTTATTAGATTTTTTCATCCTTGTTTTGAGTTCCCTAAAATATATGTCAATTGGGTATATTTAATTAAACAGTTTTGACAGGTAGTTTTAATTTCTCTGCAACACCTTCAATATGTAACAAATCCTAATTCTCATGTCTCTCATGATAATCCTAAAGTTACTAGTTGTCCATATTCTTTCCCTCATATTTCCTTGTCCATATCTCCAAGTCCAGGACAAATTTAGGCCTCCAAGAAGGAAATTTCTATTTGTGACATTCCTCTTCCTCCTCCTAAATTTCCGTGTAATGGAGTTTTGGTCGCAAAAGCTTTAAGTGATGATAGACGTGTACAGGAAAATAAGACCTGTTGTGTCACCTATGAATCTTTCATACACCCTGTCAAATCAAAACTTGAGAACAAAATTGACTTAACATCTCTCCCTGCTGATGAATCCAATCTCAAGTCTAGTGAACATGTGCCTGGATCCAGTTCTAAATCTCATTCACCTACCGAAAATGAACTAGGCCTTGTCCCAGATAAAATTTATTGCCCTACAAAATCCTTGGACCATGATGGGCGTGTAGGTCCATTGGCCTCTCTGGATGACACTAATGTGTGAGATTAAAGTCCTTGCACAATTGATAGCTCTGGATCTGAATCATTTCATCTATTATTCCCTGATTCATTCCTTGAGTCTATCACACCGATAATTTATTTAAATCATTCAGAGTTGTCTTGTACTAGCATTGACAACAATCATGAACATGCGAGTGGTGTTTCACAATTGCATCAAAAAATTGATGAATATCTTATTTATAATATTTTTCATCTACGATCTTTAAACGACTGAGAAGGTGACCTTATGCCCAGGAAGTATCAAGATGTTTCTCTTACTCATTCATCCCCATTTTTAACCCTAGAGGAGCCTAATATACCAGGTCCCCAACCTGATCAAATTGTTGTCTCCAATGATCGTGATTTAGCTAAAAACGTATTTACTCACACCTCTGGTGACTATCATTCGTATCCATCTATTGACCTTATGAAGCCACTGAAATTTGATGATTTCCTTTTTGATGATTCAGGTACCCATCAATTAGTCAAGGCAACTCAGCCTCCGCTGATGGTTATCTTAGGTTCTCATGATCTTGATGGGACCCCTGAAACAAGTCAAACTAGGGTTTCTTGAATTACGATTCCTGCACACCACACTCCTCTCAACATAACCATGTCAGATGTCAGCTCATCTGGGCAAGCCTTTGATTCGAGTGATGTTTCTTTGAGCACGTATTTCTGTCCCTTAATAGTTGATATGCAATAACCTCTATACCCTAATTTATTCACTCGAAGGAAAACACTGGCCATTGTCTCTAATATTTTCAGTTGTTTCCTGGCCAGTACCGGTTGCATTCAGGTACAAGCATGTGATGTTTTAAAAGCCTATCTATTGCCTGAAAATATTTCGATCAATTCATATCATCCTGGGAAATGTAAAGAATCTGATATATTTGACTATCAATCTGTTAGTTCACAAACATTTGACCAAATTAATAATACGCTCGCTGACATTTTTCCAGTGACCACAAATAATGATCACATCCATTTGCCAGTTGATCTCACAAAACCACCGAAGTTTGAAAGCCCCCCATTGGAAGGCCCTGAGTTTTTCCAGGATGGTGAGGCACTTCAGCCCCAACTAATGGTTACGTTAGGTCCTCACATTCCTGACAAAACCGAGGGACAACTTCAACTAGGGTTTCCAAAATTAGGGTTTTCACACTTGGATTATTGAGCATCTCAAATTTTCTTGGTGGACGCTTATTTTTCCCATTCCATCAAATCGATCATCCTCGACATCATGATGAGATTCTTGGCTGGCTTGATAGATCCTATTCGAAAATATAATGTCTTACCCCACTTCCGTCATATATAGGGTTGTGCATGAATGGTTGTGTCATTTAAAGATGATTTTAGGTTTCAATTACATCTTTCTGTGTATCAAGATGAAATAGAAATTTAGCTTGAACAATCCATTTTGGCACGTTCTCTAGTAAGTAGCCTTGACCTTCTTGTTATTGCACGTGCTTTTCAGGTAAGTCTTGATGCACAATTTTGTATGTTGGTTCTGATTGCGAACAATGTTGTTCTTTCAGGGTGGGAACTAATGAGGTGGCTGCACTGGAAATCTGATTTCACATAAATGTTCTCTAGTAAGTAGCCTTGACCTTCTTGTTATTACACATGCTTTTCAGGTAATTCTTGATGCACAATTTTGTATGTTGGTTCTGATTGCGAACAATGTTGTTTTTTCAGGGTGGGAACTAATGAGGTGGATGCACTGGAAATCTGATTTCACATAACCCAACCGTCTCTTCATTTAAATTAGGATTTTAGGTTTAGGCTAGCTAGGATCTTTTAATAAAAGTTTGGTGGTTGAAGTTGTTAATTATGGTTTAATTTATAGGGTTTTTTTATGGTTTAAAATTATGTTCATTTTATTTTCTTACGGTCAATAACTTTATGCATTCTACTTGTCCATTAGCTTGTGCTCACACTCTATCATTTCTCTCATTGATGAAAAATATTCAGATAATCATTGCATTCACTTTGTCTTGTTTTTTCCACCTCCAATTGGTTGATTTCTCTCGCACATGGCATTCCATTCTGTCATAAGCCTCGTCTGTTACATCACGTTATATAATCACCTCCTCGCATCATATGAATTGGTTGTTGATATAGCTCGGAAATTTTCGGTATATTATGTGCCTTTGCATGAGCCTTCATCAAGCCTGGAGCCTTCAAACCCTCGGTGCCCTGACTGGCTTTCTTACTCCTCCTTCCACATGTTTGGAGCCAAATGGATTTATTTTACCTATTTGCACGCATCAAAACCCTAGAGGTCACCATTTCTTTCCTTGTCATGATTACTAAAACCCTAACCCTATTGTTTGTGTGAGGTTGTGGTGGTTTCCCCAAGAGGCAACTTCTCTCATAACAGGTCATCCAAGTCACGTTCTCGGAATTATTCCTATGAGTCTAATTCATTAGCCAGGGAGATACGAGTAGGTTGCTTGTGGGGAACCCTAAAGAGTTTGAATGGCCTATATATGCAACCTAAGCCTTGTGCCAATATAGTCTTGAATATCTTAATGATTTGTTTTTCATGTCTCGCTTGTCGGTGGGAGATGGGATGTGAAGGCTTGGCATGGGGGAAAACCCAAATCAGAATATCTTTCAGTTCTTGTCAAAGAAGAAACAATCTCTCTTTCTCATAAAATAAGTCAGGATCCCTCATCCGTCCATGTAAAAAAAGTGACACAAGCACATACAAATGAGTGCTACAAGCACATGAAAAAAATAAGGGTAAAGGATTGAGAAAGGCTTCCTGCACAGAGAGGTAATGCAACGACTCTAGCAGGGTACTGACCAGGCTCACTCGCAGTGGAGCAACGTTTGTTATTTCTTGAGGTGACTTCGTCGGGGTACTGTCCAAGCCTGTTGGTAGCAGAGAAACACTAGAGAATTATTTTAAAATTCTAAATATAATAAGCTCGCTTCATTTCTCTCTGCATAATCATCAAACTACTGGCATGCATGAACTTCTGCTTGGGCATTTTCTGATTAACAAGACCCAGCTAAGGCACAAGGATTGGGCATATCTGTAAAGGTCAAAGTAATACAAGAGGTACACATAGTACCTATTGAATATTCGCTTGCATCACTATCTAGACTCATATTATTGTGGGGATATTGAGAGAGACGATGGATTCTACCAGTGGTTCACCAATTGTTGTAGCTGCTACAACAACACCCAAAATTTTGGGTATATTCAAAATTTCGGGTCCCCCCTCTACTCAGCCATTAGGGTTTTGACCCGACCTTTAGTTAGTGAAACAATCCATAACCTATTCCTGCCAAACCCTCTCGCTGCACCCTATTGCCTTGATGTCTCATCAATACACTAGGGCTTGGGGGTCTGCTACTTCAAAGAACATTGAGAGTCCCTCCGTTGGATTCAGAGATAGGTTTCCCCTAGATTGTCATGATAGTGGCCTGAAACGTGATTGACCCATTTCCAGCCCCTCACAAACCTTCTCACCATCATGACAAGGTAATTTTGCTGCAATCAGGCCATGTGTGGAGGTATCTTGTACAACATCCGTGATCATGCATGTAATTGAGTGGAGGTTTTTTCTGTGTGTTAAGTACATGACATATTTTCATTAAAAGAACTTCCACCATGGATAATCGGGGCCTTCTATTTGGGTTTTTCCACCAAAATTAGGGTCCTATGTTAATTATTTTCAAATTTGGGGACATCATTCTCTAATAGTAACCATGTACTAATTAATGTTATAATATGTCACGCAGGTCAAGCCCATGAAGGATATGCCCGAAAATCTCACCACCGCACTGAAGGAAAGAAACTGAAGTTAAAATTATAAAATATCAATTCCGAAGCATGACACATTCATCTCCATTCCATGTAGGGATGACAACAAAGGATATGTCCGAGAACTTGTCAAGAAAAATGACAAGGGAAAGATTATTCCGAGATGAAATATAAAAGGCGGAAGATGTGTGACACCCATAAGAGAGGAAAAAAATGGATCATGGTTAAGCCACATCTTTTCATTGGTATGCCCTCATTCCTAAGGAGCTGATTGGAGAAGGAAAATTGCTTGCTAGATGTGGAAATCATATTTCAAACCAAAGGAGTGTTAAAATATGTTAGGGAACAATATACACATCAGGTTTGGGCATCGAGTGCACCAAGTTGAACAACAAAATCCACACCCTCACTCCATACATGAGAATAAAGTTGCCCCCATCTTGCAAATGCTGATGTGATCAACAACTGAGAGAGGAGAGTTTCCACCTCCTCTCACTCACCATGTTTCCACAATGCATGGTCGAGTAGGGACTGTTATCACTCAGTAATTTTTCAAGGTTAAAGAAAGAAATAGTCCGAGGTAACCACATACTAACCTTTAAACTCTAGGATCTAGCCTTCCTAGGGTTCAGAGAGGGCTCTCTCTATAAAATTTAAACTTGTTATATTAGGATAGTTATGATTGTGAAATTTGGTTTTGGTTTGTTTGATTTGGTGTGAAAAATCACTTAATGAGATGGATAGTGGGAAATTTGTTTGTCCATTGGGTTGAGGAGTCAAAAAATCAAGCAGACAGAACTAGGATCAAGGTCAAAAAGTCAAATGTTTTTAGGGCAAGATAGATAACCCTTTGAAGATATTGGAAGGCTGTTTGGTGAGGTGATATGATTGGGATAAAGAGAAATGAAGGGTTCTTTGATCCATAACAGAGAAGTAGTAGGCAGAGGTCAAACGAAAGAGGGAGCAATTAAGGGTTCCCTACTCTAGAGATCAGCAGAAAACATAGAAATGATAAACAGTAAAGACAGGGTGCTTTTAACAAATCATGAAGTAATACTCTTGTTTATTCATTAAAATTTATAACACATAATGGATGCATGAAACAAATAAGATAAACAATGACAAGTAGAAAATACTTTACTTCAATAGCTCATCACATGAATCCTGAAATATGATGCTAATTGATTCGATCTAGTCTGCTAGTCGAAATTTGAAACAAAAAAAAGCCTTCAAGTCCAACCAAAATGACTATAGAAATATTCAGCAATTTATTCCACAATAACACTTCAAAGGATGAAGTCTTTGCACAAATTCTAAACTAGAATATCTTGAAAAAATATCAAGATTAGTTTACAAATATCTCAAACTAGATTACATAAATAGAACTTAAATAATGGACACTCAAAACTAATGAATCTATTTGGAAATATACTTATGGATTGATGGTGACAAATAAAAGAATTCAAATTTGATATGAACTCTTAGTTGATGACGAGGCCTCCAAGTCACTGACTGTCTCCTTTATTTGTGCATTCTGCTCTAGAAATTCTGTAAACTTGGGGTCCAATGTTACCTTTGTATATCTCAATCCAAAATAGATATGTACAAAGTGAAAGAGGTTATTGTATATACATATGATTTGAGATAAACCTCTCTCATTTCCCTAACATTATGCTCCTACTGTTCACAATAGGCTCTGCAAAACAATGTGTAAAACAGAGCATTGCACACTCTGAAACAATAGGCTATAAATATGTTCATGTATCTCTCATTCTGTAATACCTGTGCAAAAAGTGAGATAGGGTTTTGTATATGGGTATCTTAGGAACACAAACCACCTTTAGTTTTGCAGGATGTATTTTGTATTGGCCACAATATTCTCTGCAAAATGATGACTTAACAGACATTTTTTGTAAAATGCGCTTTCAAATATTGTTTAATACTTCCAAACCCATAATGGATTTTAGAAACGTGAGAGAGGTTTTTGTAGTTGGATATATTAGGAATATAAACCACCTTTATTTTTGCAAAATTAATCTTGGATTGGTCACAATAGTTTCTGCAAAACAATGACTTTAAACAAGAAATTTCTAAAAAATGTCCCTTCTTGCTCTGTTTTCATCTCTTAACCTTTTTGTTATTTTAACTGTTTTTTCTTCTTTGGATAAATTTCATTGTTGGTGAAAGTATTTTCATCTCTTTTTAACCATTACTGCCTCCATGTTTACTTTTATTGTTTTACCTTGACTGCTCTGCTACCTTTTCACTTTTACCTTTTACAGTAAGAGTGAGTAAAATATGTCCTAGAGAATTACTAATGGAAATGTTTTCATCCTCTGTTCTGACCACTTGTGTAAAATTCTTCATTTGGCTCTACTATTGTATGAAATCTTCTTGTTTTTAGAAAAACAATTCGAACTCATTTCCTTGTGAATTCTTTGAGTAAATAGGTCTTTAACTAGTATTAAGTTGTTTATCCAAATTATTCTTTTTCCAATAACCTGCAAAACAAAACAATTGTTAATGAAACCTTGGCTACAGGGAGGGTTTCTCTGGGACAATGGAGATTTTTTGAGGGTTGTTGAAGTCTTTGGAAGTAAATTGGAAGCTTTAAGCGGTTTTAACAGCAACTGCAATGGCTTTTTCAGTTTCTCTGGGCATAAAACCAGTGTATAGGTCTTCTTTCTTCAGTTGGAATGGATAAATGCATACAAACAACACAGGAAAAAAGGGTTAAATTTGTGCAGTATGAGGTTTATATAAGATTTTAGGTTTAAAGATCTATGCATTTAATGGAAATCATGTCGGGCGATGAACGGTTTTCGGGCTTCAAAGGCGAAAAACCATAGGTGGTTATCACATTCATCTGAGATGGTATGCAGTTTCAGTTGAATTGGACACGATCCAATGAGAATATGCCACATAGAGGATAGAGAAATAGGGGAAACAACCCATTTCGCATAGAAATGAAATGGTTAATATCGCACAACTTTATTTGCGATATAGGTTTTCCATCATTGGATCAGGAAAGGTTCATGCGAATGGTTAGGATTTGATCTAGAAGTTGCATCGGGATTGGAGTGGGTCTGGGGTTTTGATATTCAGAGGGATGGTTTTTAAACTTTATAAGTAAAACATTTATTAAAATTAAACCTTAGGTTGTATGATAGGCGGGGGGCGGGGGGGGGTAATGTCATATATGCATTAATTAAAACATTTCACAAATGTTTCAACCAATAAATATCACGGGTTTTAATATTATATGGTATAATAAACCTTTGACAATTGTTTAAATACCATAGGGGGGCGGGGATTAGTTTTATTGATACATTTAAACCAATGGGAATAAAAGGCAGCTTTTTATTTCTTCACATGGGATATTTTAACATTGGTTTAAACATTAAAATAGTGGGTTTTGGGGTTATTTACTTTATAAAGGATTTATTTAATATATGGGAAGGGTATAGTTTAGGGAATTAATAAATATAGTTAGAAATTAATACGAAATAGAGGGGTAATATAGGAAATGAATGAAAAATACATAATTTTAACACTAAGTAAAGTGTAAAGATAGACAAATAAGCATATTTTGTCCCTTTTGTGTTTTTCACACTTCAACTGAGGATAAAATGCATTTTATGGGTTTCTGAGTGATTTTGAATGGAAATGAAATTAATTATTTAGGGTTTTTACTTTTACTAAGTAAAAATGGGTTTTTACTTAGGAAAAGGGATCATGATTATGGATGAAGGGTAAATGTTGATGAATATGGGTTTTGTGTAAGAATTCAATATTTTTAACCAATTAGTTATCAAGCCTTGAGTCTGGTCCCAATAGAAGTCATACAAATGCTCTGAGTCTTTTTAACTCAAGGTTTAGAATACTGAATTATTGTGGGGGAGGGGAAATTAGTAATTTTGCTCGATGATGCTTTATTACATGCTTGCACAACTGCTTTCTACCTACCCATCATTATTTCTAACATTTTTACTTCATTTTCATAGGTGCATTTATGCTTGCAACCCTAGATCAATTTTTCTTTCAAAACATAAAAAATATCTAAATTTAACCTTATTTCATCCGAGGGCTCAGATTAAATTGTTGAGCTCCTCATTTATTCTCTATCTTATCTACTGATTTGTCAAGTTTAAACAATTTGACAGATCTTTATTCTCTACATAAAAACATGAAATTTAAAGCATGAGAGGTCAAGTTTAAGTTGTTTGACCTTCATGGATTGTGACATTTAGGAAAAACTGCACACAATATTATTTGCAAAAAATAAACTAAAGTAGTGGCATTTAAAATTGCAACACTTTCATGATCTATTTTTTATGGGGTTCATATTTAATATTCTTTTGATATTTGTTTCTTTTTTTCCTTTGATTGTTATTTTAGGACATACCCTCTTTTCATTTTCTAATTTGGGAATACATTTGCAGAAAGCAAAGGTATATACAATATTTCAAGAATTTAACAGAGTCAAATAAAAATTATGAATCCTATATTTATAGGACCCTAATAGGGACCCCTCTTGAGCAAGGGATGATCTTCAAATGAATTATTTATAGTGTTCATATAAACAAAGAGTATAAATTCCGAGGGTGAAATAGAACTAACCGCTGACCTACAGAAGCTTGTGAAGACAAAGTGTCTATAGTTTCGAATTAGTTAAATGAAAATATGGTTGTGCCTCAATATAACATAAAAGAAGACATCGATAGAGAGCAGGTTAGGTTAAATCGAGGAGAAAAATGCGTGGTTAAGTGAAGGACACACAGTTCAACAACATGGACATGTTGTAGAATTTATTTCTTAAAACTACCTCTGCAAAACTGAATTTCTTGAAGTGCGCTATGCGTTTTAAATTAAAATAATAATCGGTGAGCGTCAAATCTATGTTCTTCTAGATAGTTGAGGCATTCATCCTCTGCTGAGATCGATTTTGTGATTAAATCCACCAGGTTTTATTAGAAAGAAAACATAGATCATTATGTTATGAGAAAGGAAATGCAAAGCATTACGTTATATGTTGTTGTTATGAATTCAACGCTCATCACAAATGGTGTGATCAGCATGAACTGGAGGTTGGAGGGCAAGTGCACTGTAATAAAAACCACATCAAAATTTGGAAGCGACCCAATGCAACTCAAGCATCTTGATTGTGGATTAACAGCCTGCACAGTCGCACGAACCCGATTTGCTATGGTGAGGGCCGGTGAGATTCATCTTTCACGTGACTCTATGCCTTCTCCATTGTACGGGTTGACTGAAAAGCATGAGGGATGGTGGCTGTATTTTTGTAGCTCTCGTTGGTCATGCTCCCTAGCAAGCTACTCGATCGAATAGCGGAGGTCTCAACTGGAAAACAATTGAAGGAGTGCGACCAGTCACTGAGTCGCAAATGGACTATAGATGTGTTGATTGCAACCTATGGAAAACGTGACCAGTCACTGGGTTGCAGAGCTTGGGGACTAGTCGAACAATTCTATCTTCATGGCACTGCGACCGGGCGACCTTTGGGAGGTCGCATTTCCCCTTAAGTTGTTGAGTCACATAATCGCACTCTGGCCAGAGTAAGAGACCTCTACGGTAGCGCGACTTTCCAACCTATTCACCATTAGAGCCATTGACTAGTGCCATGTGGCAGTATCATCATGTCTACATTAGAACCATGGAATAGAAAACAAATTTTGGCCATTGAAAGAGGTCTAGGAGGGTTCACATCCAATATCAACACAGTTGATAGGAGTTGTACCTGAACACATAAAAATGGGGAACTACAAAATGCACTCAAGGCGTATAGGTCATTCACGAAATTAATGAATTATATACTAAGAGGCTATAAGGAAAGAAAATCCACTCCCCGAGGAGTAATATGGCTATCCAAGAAACTGGGTCAAGGGGACACGAGGAAAATTATGGTCACTATAGTCCCCATGGACATCGAAAGACATCACCGCCCTTTTAGTCTGTTTTCAAGGCAATGGAGCTACCTTCAATAAGAGGGCCATGGATGATAACTATATCAAGGGAAATTGGAGAGTCTTCATAAAGGCTACGAGTTTTGGCAACACCCTTATATAATAGGTGGAAATTATGTTCAAAGGTATTTCCCAATATGAGTTAAACTATGAATCTGAATTTGACACTCAGTCCATAGCAATACAAAAGACAACACAGTCATTAAGGAATCATAGGGAGACCCTACACGAGCCATTCACTTCGAGTCATAGTGGCACAAAACTTGACCACACATGGGTCTAAATTTATTATTTGTTAAATCACTCTTTCGGCTAATTAAATTTGTTTCCAACATCAATTTTTGTTATGAATATGTGTAACCCAAGTTATTAATTTTTAGGAAAAAGTCTCCAACTTGCACAACAAAAGTTGGGGTTTTTTCCGGCAAGCAAGGTTGGTCATTAAAAATCTCGAAGGACCTCACTATAGGCTCAATGGCACATCTATCACTAGTCTATTCACACATGACTAGTACCAGGGAAAGGCATCACGTTCTTTAAGGTCTGAGCTCTCCAAAAGAGAAGGATAGAAGGAATAGCCCTGGGTCGCAACCTCCTAGGTTGTGACTAACCTCAGGTCGCAGATGACCTGATCTCACAGGTTGTAGATGAACCAAGGTCGCAGGTCGCAGATGACCCTAGGTCGCATGTCGCAAATGGCCCAAGTCGCAAGCCAGCCCAACAGTTGGGGAGGTCAAGAGTCAAGGGAAACTCAAGAGTCACTTCAGCCTATATGTGCAGCTTCAGGAAATCAGCAAAAGGACTTTTAACACTTGATTTGAAGCTAGGACGAGATAGTGGATTGGTGCTTGAGAGTTAAAGGCACTCGACTCTTGGTATCAAGTGGAATGAGTTGTAGTGAGGCTAAGGTTTTAGTATCATGCATTGAGATGAATAGCCCATGTTCCACTATTGGGTTTTGACAGGTTGTAAAATATTTATTTGAAGTTGCATCAACATTAATAATATATTCTCTTTTTCTGACAATGAATCACATGCTTGCTTGTGGTGATAGTACTAGCTGTCTAATATTTCACTATGTTTGTACGTGTGCTTTCATGCATGAAATTGGTTATGAACTAATTCATAGTGGTTTCATGTACGTTTGCTTTCAAATCAACATTTATTTGTTTCTTGCCATGTCATTGATTTATTGTGAACTACTTCGCAGTTAAATTCTACCATGTTTTCTTTCATGTACGTTTGACTGGGTTGTGGCTCACTGATCTCTCTCACAGCGTACCCCATTTTATTTTCTACTTAGAATTTCTTATATCTTTGTTTTTTGTTCGTCAATCTTCAGCTGATTTTGCTTCACTGATTGTTCATTTAGCCCTTTCCTCTGCTTCATCATCTTCTCATCTGACAACCAAGAGTGGAAACACTTATGCCGGTAGCCGGGCCCACATACCAGATGGGTTCCTATCCCAAATGGTGTGAGGTCTAATTGGGACCTTTCACCGGGGAGACCCCCTTGTCGTTGGCGGTACATTTTTTCCCATCAACGCACACTTACGTTTGGGGGAAATATGTTATCACCTAAAATAAATTCACTTAAACATTTCTTACTAGGTGGATACACCATGTACGATTAATTTTACCATGGTAAAACCCACTTTCACCATAGGAAATAATTTACTAAACCACCTTTCTAAATTATTTATCATTATAATCCCCATGAGAATAATTAAATAAATAATTATTTATTTAATATCCTATAGAAATAATTATTAAAATATTATTTCTTATCACTTTTGACTTAATCACCTTGGAATTATTAAATAAATCATTATTTTTTTATTATTCCTTGTTTTCCTTTCGAGATAATTGTTAAATCATTATTTAATAATTATTTCAAATTAATTTTTTTTAATTCTCACAAAGTGATTAATAAATTATTTTTATTTGTTAATTATTTCATTCACTTTATAAATAAAGATATTTGACCATTTTGAATATCTTTTCCCTCTCAAAATATTTAATAAAATATTCACAACAACTAAATTTTGATTTAATCAATAATAATTTATTATTTTGTAAACATCAATCTATCCAATATTTTATTATAAATAGAGGGGTTTCTCTCAATTATTCATCATGACCATTTTTATCATCCCTGTTTGGTCTCAATCTAGTCTCCTAAACTGAGCTCATTTAATTTTCAACCAGGATTTGTAAACTGCTGAAGTGAAGTGTACTGTATGTACCTAGGTGCTTATTTCCTAATGTGTTGTGTGTAGTGTTTTGTGATGTTTTTGGTCTTTTGTGATGATTTATGATGTTTTTGGTCTTTTGGTGGTTTATGTTTGCAGGAAAAATGCCTAGAAAGCTAGTGGAAAGAAGCTGGTGATTAAAAACAGGGTTAAGCCTAATTGATGGAATGACAAAAGGGCAAATGCAATTGGAAACACTGAAGCAAAAGTAAATCTAAACTATGACTAAATAAAAGCAAAGCTTGATAATGAATTTTAAGCAAATGGTTCAAAACACAAACTAAACTTGAGAAATGATCACTAAGTATGAAAATCCTCTAACTAAGCAATGAAACAACTAACTTACAATGATGCAATATTTTATCCTTGATTAGAGATTTGAAACATATTTAGAGGAAAAACATTGTTATCATCATAAGATCTTCGATTCTAGAACTAGTTCCTATCTCTATTTTGCAATTTAATTGAATGTCACAAAACCTTTACTCAAGAGTTATTGATTTCTTTCCAAAGTAGTCTTTTGAGGAAGAGCTCTGTTTATAAAATGATGAGGAAATTGCAGAGGTACTTCAGGCCTTAAAATGATGTTGTCTTCTGTTCATATGGTTATAGATCAATTATGGATTTTAGAACAAGAAGAAGTTTGTGAATAATGAAGGTTGTCTTGTTAATCTTAACAACTGAAGTAATCTATTGTGCAATGGATGACAATTTGAATATGAAGTGCAAGTGCAATGAGTTAATCTAAAAATGAACTTAAGATGCCACTAATCTAGAACAATGCTGAACTATAAGTCATCATCAAACTTGAAACAAAGTAACTGAACATGAGTTAAGTGCAATTAAACTCCGGAGTATCCAAACTATGCTATCATGCATTATTCTATGAAGTTACACAATCTGTTTGTCCATCATTAGTGATATTTTGGAAGAGTTCCTTATTTTGGAAGAGGTATTAGAACGATTCTAACTGTGTAATTGAATGAAAATGCAAGCAAAAGACTGAAAGCAATCAAAAACTAAGATATCATATCCATATCCTACTCGTCATTATGATGTCTTGAGCAAGCGTTTAAGAGCAAGAACAGAGATGATACTTAGTACAAACATACAACTAAATCATTCATTATCACGGTCATGTCTTGAACTTCTTAAGAATTTCTTGGAAGAGTTTCTTCTTGTGGAAGAGTGATTAGAACAAGTGTAACTGTGATAGTGAACAACAAAAACAACAACTAAATTCTACAGTACTATAGCCATTCATCATTCATCATTATAATCTTTTGGAAGAATTTCTTCTTGTGGAAGAGTTAGAATGAATATAACTACAGTAGCTAATTAAAAACAACTATGAATTCAACTCCTAATCCTACAATACTATAGTCATTTCCCATTCATCATTATAGTATTTTGGAAGAGCTTCTTCTTGTGGAAGAGTTCGAATGAGTACAACTATAGTAGCTAATTAAAACAACTATTAATTCAAATGCAAAGTGTAAACGCGGCTAGAAGACTTATCTAATTTACGCAAAATAAATCCGTGCAAGAGGCAGGGGCCCTCTACCACCTGACGGAATTCAACTCTAAATCAAATCAACGCCTTCACAATAACACTGTCTGCTTCATTAAAGATGAAAGAACTTGAACATAACACTCTGCGTCTTCAGAAATGTAGCACAGAGTCTAAACAAAATCTAGCATCAAATCTAACATAAAATCTCTAACATAGCTCTCGGTCTCCCAAGTGTTTATAAAGCAAATGCACATAACAATACTTGCAAAAATTCAGGAACGCTGTCTTTCCTTATCGGAATCACGTTAGGACTCTTGAAGTGGCTGCGTGAAGAGGAAAAAGACATCTGGACTGAGACAGTCCTAATAGAAGTCTGCTTTCCTAAATGTGCTCCCACGTTTCAAAACCGTACCCAGAATTAGTTTCTTCCTCCATGATGAGAAACGAACCATGTAGACATGACGTGGATTATGCCCATATGCGGTTTTTCTTGAGAGGCCACCTGGAACATACTCAAACATGAAGGCAGCTGCAGAATTGCCGGTTAGCTACGGAATGTCTGCATTCTGCAGCTAGTTCCGGTCAAAATGCTTTACAATGGAAAAAATCACAAAATTTAGCAAGTCAGTCATGTAAATCATTCTAGAAGTAATTTTAACTATATTCATTGATCAATTGAGTCTAAGGTGGCAATGGACAAGGGAAAATGAGGTAAAATGAGGTGAAGGAAAGCACAATTTTGAGGCTCAACATACCCCCACTGCTGTCTCTTTGCATGTCCTCATGCAAATTATCCTATGAACTCAGAGGCTTCTGCAAGGACATCTAATCCTCTCCTTCTCCTTTTTCTGGAAGCTAGAGATCTTCTGGGTTTTCTGATAACAAGTTTGAACCTTAGGTTGGTGAGTGCCATGATTAGCTTTTTGTTCCTTGTCTTCAACTTCTCATTGGTCCTCTCCACTTTGTCTATATGCAGGGATAAGGTTGAGTTCATATCAGTTTTGAGCTTGACTTGATCCTTGAGGATTTCATTCTCATTTTTGATGTGTCTATTCAGTAATTCTAACTCATACCTATCCCTTCTTAATATATCTATTTCAGACAGTGGAGGACTGGGGGTTCTTTCTCTGCTTTCTGAAGCTCTCCTCTCTAAAGTTTCCACATAGTCATATATTTCTTGTTGAGCAGGGTAAATTTCAGGGGTTCCTTCATAAAATTCCTCTTCAACATCTTCTTCCATGGATGTTTCCTCATCTTCTATATCAATCACCCCTGTTTGTTTGATTTGAGTTTTCTTTAGTTTTCCCTTTAATCTGTGGCTTCTCCTAGGCTGAGAAGATCCCTCTCCTTTCTCTGTGGCAGATTTCTTGATTACCTTTTCTTCCTTAAGTTGCCTCTTGATTTGAGTCAACTTCTCTAAAATGATTTCCTCACTGCTCTCTTGGACTGGTTTGTCAATTTCAACTTTTGAGGCCCTCCATTTCCTACTTCTTTTTGTAGGCTGTGGTTCAGGTGATGGTTCTTTTGCTTCTTCAAAATGATTTCTTATTAAGAAATCGTCCCATGTATCATTTGTTTTAGCTAGATGATGTTCAATCAGAATTTTGACCAAACCATGATGATATAGGGTTGTCTCTAAAAATTGAACCCTTCTTTGAACACAGGAAGTCATCTTCTTCAGACTTTGAAGCAAGAAATATGGTAGGTTTAAGTCTTCCCCCAGGAAATGCATCATTAATCTAATGTGGTAGACATAAAATGTTCCATATCTACCCTCACATGTAATAAATTTTTGCAGAAGAAGTAGTATGTTTCTCCATTTGTTTTTCAATGCAGAACTGGGAATTCCTTTCTTAAATACACTGACATCCATACCTGGTGATTTTAAAATTTGTTTCCAGGAGTCATTGTGGAATTCTCTATTTTTAAACCATCTTTCTCCAGTTCTGAGCAATCCTGTAGCCTCTGCAATGAAAACTTCAGTGACAGTAAATTTGACATCTCCTACTTCAACTTCGGTTCCTTGAAATGATCTTGCAAATGTTTTAGTGACTTCCTTGTGGAAGCCATTGAATTTCTCCAAAAATTGAAGCCATCCTATTTGTTGTAACATTTCTTTGCATTGAGGGTAGCCTTTTAAATATTTTGAACCCACTGGTTCAGTCCTTACAATGAAACCCATGATTGCTTCTTCACTTTTCAAATTAACACTCTTCTACCCACAAAAACAATGACTTTCACTTTCAGATTGAAATGGCTTTAAGTTCTGAATGGAAATGTCTTCAAACTTGGAATGACATACCTCTGATTAATAGTGGCAACAGCTTCAAAACTTCGGGCTAATATGCCTCTGTTGACAATTGAACTTTAAACTGATATGTCTCTGTTTGGTAGTGACAACTGACTTCAACTTCTTCACTGCAATACTTCTGGCTCTTGGTAGAAAATGGTTTCGATTTCAACACTGCAACACCTCTGGCTCTTGGTAGCAAATGGTTTCGATTTCAACACTGCAACACCTCTGGCTCTTCGTAACAAATGGTTTTGATTTCAACACTGCAACACCTCTGTCTCTTGGTGACAAAATACTTCAAACTCCACACTGCTACACTTCTGTGTTTATAGTGAAAATGCTCAAACTCTGCCCACAGTGATATTTTGTCTGCCCACGGAATCAAGTGGCTTCAATTCCTCACGATGTTATGCCTCCAAATTTACCCTTCTACTCTGCTCTGCGTTTACAATGCTCAATGCTATTCAAACTGATATCCTTTGGCTCTGCTCTCGGTGTTAAAAATATCTCTGTCTACGGAATGAAATGCTGGCTACAGAATGGAGTGATGGCAGTGGTCACAGAATGAAGTAGTGGAGTGAGGTGGAGGGAATGTATTAATGATTGAAGAGACGGCGTAGATTTTTACGACGGCAGAGGGAATCATCATTGAATGATTTAGTTAAGAGACGTGGAGAATTCAAATACCTCGGCCATTTTTAAACCGCTTAAATGATATCGGATATGAAATTTGAAATGAGAAATTTTAATCCAAAGTCTGTGGAGGGTTTATTGGTATTGATCAATAAAAATAATTAAAACAACCTTTTCGAACAATCCATAACTAAAACTATGCTAAAATTTAATGAAATGCCATTATAATTTAAACTTGTTACCTCTGCCCTTCATTTGATTTTTTGTAGTCTTTGTCTTCTCTGCTCATCTTTGGAAGAGTCTTCATAATCTTCTTGATGCTTTTGATTCATGGATACACTGGGTCACTTTGTTGAAATTCTAATGTCTGCTGATTGATGCCTTTAGGGTTTGTAGCTGCAGAAAGACTGTCTAGCTGCAGAAAGGCTGATCAGCTGCAGAATGTCTACTGAGCTGCAGAATGTTCCTGTAGAGCACTTTAATCATGAAAATGGAGTGTTTTTGGAATATGGGTGAAATGTTATATGTTATGAATGAAGATGGATGATGGATTATGATATGTATGAAGTTGGATGATGAAATGGAATGGATTCAGTTTATGAAATGGAGTGAAAGAACATAAGGACTGTACTGCAATTCATGACATGTTTTATTCACTTACAGCAAGACATCAAAATTTTGTATTTTGACATGAAAATGAAATGGATGGAGGATGGAATGTGATGAATGAAATGTGGAATGGAGTGAAATGTGAATGATGGATGAGATGGAGTATGGATGGATAAATGAATGGAGTGAAATGAAACGAAATGGATCATAAGCACTATGGATCTGAACTTATGATTTTTATAACATCTGCTTGTAAAAACATAAATGGGAAAAGTTAGAGTGTCAGAGAGACTCTGATTTTCACCCTATCTTTTCTGTATAAACATGCCAATCAGTGATTGGTTTTCATGTTTATACCTTTATTTTTATTTTATTTTATTTATTTATTTATTTTTATTTTTATTTTCAAAAAGAAATGCTTCAGAAAATTTAATCAAGTTGATGAAGAAGAGAGACTCTTCTTCATTAGCTTCACATCATTGCTTTCTTGGAACTTCTTGACAAACTCTTCTCTTGAGAGTGGCTTGTGGTATAGCTTCAGTCTATGACCATTCACAAGAAAAGTGACCTCTTCTTCATCTATAGTTCTGATTTTTACTGCCCCATTATCAAAAATTCGAACAATTTCATATGGCCCAAGCCAATGTGTCTGAAATTTCCCTTGAAAATCCTTGAATTTTGAATCAAACAAGAGAGCCAAGTCACCCTCTTTGAATTTCTTCTCCTTGATGTACTTGTCATGCCATCTAGCCCTTTGTTGTTGGACTAGACTTGTTTTCTGAACTGCATCTTGTCTGATCTCATCCAATTCATTAATTTGCTCCAGTCTATGCTTTTGTGCCTTCGTTAGATCAAGTCCTAGCTGAACTGCCATCTTGAAGGTTTGAATTTGGAACTCTATGGGAAACAAAACTTGCTTTCCATAAACAATATCATAAGGAGTATGGCCTGTTGTGTTTCTCCATGTAGTTCTATAGGCCCACAAGGCTTCAGGAAGCCTATCTACCTAATCTCTTCTATGTAGATGAACAGTCTTTGTTAGGATTCCTTCAATGACTTTATTGGTAGATTCCACTTGACCATTTGCTTGTGGATGATAAGGAGTTGTTTTTCTATGTCTGATTTTGTACTTCTCCATCATTTTCTCCACTAGCCTTGATGTAAATTGAGCTCCTTGATCTGTAACAATTTCCCTTGGGACACCAAAACGAGTAAAAATATCCTCAAAAGAAAAGTAACTACAGATGATTCATTAGCAACAAGTAATGGTTTAGCTTCTACCCACTTAGTAACATAATCAGTGCAAACTAATATCTATTTCTTTTGTCTTGATGGAGGACTAATAGGTCCTACAAAATCCAAAGCCCATTTTTCAAAAGGTTCAATGTGTACCTGAGGTTGTAATGGCATCTCACCTGAAGGAGAAGGTTTCCCTACCCTTTGGCAACTGTCACACCTTTTGACATACTCCTTAGCATCTTTAAACAAGGATGGACAATAATATCCTAAGTTAAGGATCTTATAGGCTGTCCTTTTATCTGCAAAGTGTCCGCCACAAGGTTCATCATGACATGCCTTGAGAATCTCAGGCATATCATCTTCACGAACACACCTTCTAATGATCAAATCTGGACCTGTCTTGTACAACTCATTAGCGACCCATGAATATCTTGCACTATCATTAATGATTTTTCTTTTATCCCTTACATTCATAATTGAAGGAAATTTTCCTGAAACTAAATAATTAGCAATATCAGCAAACCATGGAGTTTGAGTAGAGATTGCAAAAAGATATTCATCAGGAAATTGATCTTCACCCGGAGTGTCATCTTTGATATTTTGAATTCTAGACAGGAAATCAGCCACAGTGTTTTGTTTTCCAGGCCTATCTAGAATAGTAATGTTGAATTCTTGCAATAGTAACAACCATCTTATAACTCTGCCATTAGTAATTGATTTGTTCATTAAATATCTAATTGCAGAATGATCAGTGTGAACAAAAGTTTCATAGCATGTTATATAGTGTCTAAACTTGTTTATGGCATGAACAACAGCTAAAAACTCTTTTTCAGTTACAGTATAGTTTAACTCTGCAGGAGTCAAATTTTTACTGATATAATAGATGGCATAGGGAATTAAATCTTTCTGTCCCAATACTGCTCCTAGAGCTGTATCGGAAGCATATGTTGAGATATGAAAAGGTAACTTCCAGTTAGGTCCCCTTAATATAGGTGCTTCAGAAATTTTGGTTTTCAGGGTTTCAAAAGCTAACTGGCAATCAGAAGTCCACTTAAATTCACAATCTTTGGTGAGTAATTTGAAGAGTGGAAATGCTATTTTGGTGAAGTTTTCTATAAATCTCCGATAATACCCTGTAAATCCTAGAAAACTTCTAACATCTCTTTGACAACTTGGAATGGATAGGTTAGAAATGACTTCAACTTTTGTCTCATCAACTCTAATCCCATCCCCTGAAATGTGGTGCCCTGAAACAATACCTTCAGTAAACATCATAAAACATTTTTCATGACTAAGTGAAATATTTGCTTCTTGACATCTTTTTAAGACTTTTTCCAAGTTTTCTAAAGCTTCTTCAAATGTGTTCCCATAAACTGTGAAATCATCCATGTACACCTCCACATAGTCATGTATTAGATCTGAAAAAATTCCTAATACTGCCCTTTGGAATGTTGCAGGTGCATTGCATAATCCAAATGGCAATACTCGGTAGGCATAGGTACCCCAAGGACAAGTAAATGTGGTTTTATCTTGGTCTTCAAGTGCTACTTGGATTTGATTGTAACCACTAAACCCATCTAGGAATGAAAGTACTTTTTTCCAGCTAATATATCTAATACTTGATCTATGAAAGGTAAGGGAAAATGGTCTTTAAGAGTAGCTTTATTCAGTTCTCGGTAGTCAACACACACCCTCCATTTTCCATTTTTCTTAGGCAAAATCACTAAAGGAGAAACCCACTGACTATCTGAAATAGGATAGATGAAGTTAACATTTAACAATTTTTGTAATTCTTCCTTGACAATTTCCCTAAGATTTGGATTCATCCGTCTTTGAGGTTGTCCGATTGGTTTGCAATTTGCCTCTATATAGATGTGATGAGTACAAGTCTTGGGACTTATCCTTTTCATGTCAGTGTATTCCCATGCATATGCAGAAGAATGTCTCTGTAATACTTTGATTAACTCTTCTTGTTGAGATTTTTCTAGGTTCTTGTTTATGTTCAAAGTTTTGCCTGGAAAAATTTCACTTGTAGAGCTGCCAAATTTGTCCATAGAATGAAGAGACATCTGCTTAGATGACAAAAATTCAATATTGGATCCCTCCTGAAATGATTCATGTTTGTGTTCTGGAGAGGATTCAAATTTTTCTAGAGTATTCAGAATTTGATTATCTTCACTAATTTCTGAAATTGTGAAGAGTGGTTGTAAATCTTCTTCATCCTCTATCCATCGAGTGTCATCTAGATCTGTAATTGTCCTAGCTGGAGGATATAAATTGAATTTCTTAGTTGAACTACCATCAGAAATATACATATCACCGGACCTACAACTAATAAAAGCATCAGCTGTAGCCAACCAAGGTCTTCCTAATATAACATGATGGCCTCCTAGATTATTCTTAGGAGTTAGGATCATGAAATCCACAGGGTATTCCCAAGAATCTAGGGACACTGGAATATCTTCTATTACCCCATCTGGTTTGATCACCGATCTATCTGCTAATTGTAACAGTGTGGGTGTAAAGAGAAGATTAGGAAGTTTCATTTTGTCCATGATTTGTCTACTCATGATGTTTATTGCTGCTCCTAAATAAATGAGTGTGTTTTGAATTTCAATTCCGTTGATGTGAATTTTGACAACTGGATTTCCTGGGTCAAGATACTTTGGAATAGCAATCTTGCCCATCATAATGTCTGCTATTTGTCCTACCAATTGAATTTTCTTGGTTTCTCTTATTCTTTTTCTTGTTGTCTTGATACTCAACTCCTTTATTGTTTTGGCTAAAATTGGGATTTCCTTGATGGCTTGCAATAATGGAATTTTAATGCAAACATTTCTCAATTCATCTAAGAAATCATAATTAGGCACCATGATCTGTTTTTCTACACCTCTATCAATTTGTAATCTTTCCGAAAAGGGAGGTATAGAAGTAGATGTGGATGGTTGCTCTAATATAGGAGTTGGATTTATTGGATCTTTTTGTTTTAGTTTTTCAATGTGTGGGTCTTGAAAGGATGTGTCTTCCTCAAGACTTTTATTCACCTGTAGAGAGTCTTCCTCAGAATTATCTTGTTCTTGTATGATCACAGAAGGTTTCCTCTTCTCAAGTATCCTTCCAGACCTAAGTTGAACATCACTAAGGTCTAGAGGAGTAATTAAATAAGTTGGAAACTGTTGACCTTCTATCATATATGTATTCTGAGGATTCTTATTATTGGGGTTTAGTATGGGCTGAGCTGGCAATTGATTGGATTTTTGAGGGAATGGTAATGGAAGTGGTTGATTTTGATGTGGTTGGTTTTTGATGATGTTGTTGAGGATTTTGTTGAAAGTTTTGTTGAAGATTTTGAGGAAAATTTTGTTGAGGGTTTTGAGGATAAAAAAGTGGATATGGTGGATAGGATGGTGGATACTGATAGTATGGAGAGTATCTTCCATAGGGACTTTGTGATCCTTGTGCCCAGACTTGTGATTGATTTTGAAATTGGGGCCAAGGTTGCTGCCAAGAATTCCAAGGTGGAGGTTGATTATACATTTGATCATGGAATCCTTGTGTCTGAAGTCCCTGCCAAGGTCTTCTAGATACAAAGTTAAGAGACTCTGTGGAATCTGTAGGAGTTTCTTCTTGAAAAACAGCTTTGAGACCAGGAAGAGAAGGACAATTCTTGGTCTCATGCTTCTCAGAACAAATGACACAGGTTTCTACAACTTTTACATCCAAAGGACACTCTCTTAGGGCATGTTTCTTTCTACATTTGGGACAAAAGATTGCCAAGGCATCAGATTTAGCCTTTTGCTTGTTTTGTATCTTCAGGGTGTCTATTTTTTCACTAAGACTCCCTAAGATGTCAGACTTAAAATCATCAAGCATGTGTCCTATTTCTGATCTACTTACTGTCCCAGAAGCAGATTTACTTGCCCTCACAAGAGCAGGATCTCTTGGACCTTTGACAGTTTTAGATTTTCCTCTTGAAAGGTTAATACATAACAACGATATTTCAGGTAATGTAAGTTGTGATATATCCCCTTTTCCCATCATGTTAAGAATGTCCAACCATTCATCCCTAATTGTTTTCAACAAAAGAGCTTTTAAGGTGTCTTGATCTAGATTTTCCATTTTTGCCCTTTTGATGTTGTAATTAAATCTTTCCAACAAATCTTCTAAATTTTCATCTTCTTTTTGTAACATCTTGAACACTTCTTCCTTATGATTAACCGACATACAATAATCCAAGTATCTCTCTAGAAATGCTTGTTTCATGTCTTCCCATGTTCTAATAGAGCTACTGATTAGACTCATAAACCACTTCAATGCTGCTCCCTTCAAAGTTGAAGGAAATAATTTTAGTTTTTGAGCATCTTGTAAGTAGTCATAAGTCCTACACAGCACTTCAAATTCGAATAAGAAAGTTTCAGGATCTTCAGTTTTAATTTCATAGAAGTTTGGAAGGACAGAGGGTGAAATGTTTTTCATGGTTGTATTGGTTTCTTCATCAAGTATAGGGAACCCAAAAGAGCTTCCTATTCTACCTCTTCCTCCATTTGCACCTCTACCTCCTTCTCCTCTACCTCCTTCTCCTCTACCTCTACCTCTTCCTCCAAATAATGTGTGTTCTCCATTAAAAAATCCTCCTCCTCCTTCTTCTGCCATGGTTGACTCTCCTGTGGAAGTGGAAAGGTTTGTGTTCCTAACAGGAGTTTTTAGATCTTCTTCTATGGCAGGTTCAGTGGATGAAGTAGAAAGTTTCTCTAATGGAATATTTGACCTTAGATCTTCTAGAAGTCCAGGATCAAGGGAGGATGGAAGATGGGTTTGAGTTGAAGGTGTACTAGCTCTGGATCTAGATGAAACAAGTGGTGTTCTAGAAATCAAACTTCTGCCTCTGCTGCTTATAAATCTTCCCCTTGAATCTTTCTCCCTACGCATAAAATTGTTTTTGGATGCTAAGAAACAAAGGTTACCTAGTTTTCACTTCCCCGGCAACGGCGCCAAAATGTTTGGTCTCAATCTAGTCTCCTAAACTGAGCTCATTTAATTGTCAACCAGGATTTGTAAACTACTGAAGTGAAATGTACTGTATGTACCTAGGTGTTTGTTTCCTAATGTGTTGTGTGTAGTGTTTTGTGATGTTTTTGGTCTTTTGTGATGATTTATGATGTTTTTGGTCTTTTGGTGGTTTATGTTAGCAGGAAAAATTCCTAGAAAGCTAGTGGAAAGAAGCTGGTGATTAAAAATAGGGTTAAGCCTAATTGATGGAATGACAAAAGGGAAAATGCAATTGGAAAAACTGAAGCAAAAGTAAATCTAAACTATGACTAAATAAAAGCAAAGCTTGATAATGACTTTTAAGCAAATGGTTCAAAACACAAACTAAACTTGAGAAATGATCACTAAGTATGAAAATCCTCTAACTAAGCAATGAAACAACTAACTTACAATGATGCAATATTTTATCCTTGATTAGAGATTTGAAACATATTTAGAGGAAAAACATTGTTATCATCATAAGATCTTCGATTCTAGAACTAGTTCCTATCTCTATTTTGCAATTTAATTGAATGTCACAAAACCTTTACTCAAGAGTTATTGATTTCTTTCCAAAGTAGTCTTTTGAGGAAGAGCTCTGTTTATAAAATGATGAGGAAATTGCAGAGGTACTTCAGACCTTAAAATGATGTTGTCTTCTGTTCATATGGTTATAGATCAATTATGGATTTTAGAACACGAAGAGGTTTGTGAATAATGAAGGCTGTCTTGTTAATCCTAACAACTGAAGTAATCTATTGTGCAATGGATGACAATTTGAATATGAAGTGCAAGTGCAATGAGTTAATCTAAAAATAAACTTAAGATGCCACTAATCTAGAACAATGCTGAACTATAAGTCATCATCAAACTTGAAACAAAGTAACTGAACATGAGTTAAGTTCAATTAAACTCCGGAGTATCCTAACTATGCTATCATGCATTATTCTATGAAGTTACACAATCTGTTTGTCCATCATTAGTGATATTTTGGAAGAGTTCCTTCTTTTGGAAGAGGTATTAGAACAATTCTGACTGTGTAATTGAATGCAAATGCAAGCAAAAGACTGAAAGCAATCAAAAACTAAGATATCATATCCATATCCTACTCGTCATTATGATGTCTTGGGCAAGCGTTTAAGAGAAAGAACAGAGATGATACTTAGTACAAACATACAACTAAATCATTCATTATCACGGTCATGTCTTGAACTTCTTAAGAATTTCTTGGAAGAGTTTCTTCTTGTGGAAGAGTGATTAGAACAAGTGTAACTGTGATAGTGAACAACAAAAATTACAACTAAATCCTACAGTACTATAGTCATTTTCCATTCATCATTATAATCTTTTGGAAGAATTTCTTCTTGTGGAAGAGTTAGAATGAATATAACTACAATAGCTAATTAAAAACAACTATGAATTCAACTCCTAATCCTACAATACTATAGTCATTTCCCATTCATCATTATAGTCTTTTGGAAGAGCTTCTTCTTGTGGAAGAGTTCGAATGAGTACAACTACAGTAGCTAATTAAAACAACTATTAATTCAAATGCAAAGTGTAAACGCAGCTAGAAGACTTATCTAATTTACGCAAAATAAATCCATGCAAGAGGCAGGGGCCCTCTACCACCTGACGGAATTCAACTCTAAATCAAATCAACGCCTTCACAATAACATTGTCTGCTTCATTAAAGATGAAAGAACTTGAACATAACACTCTGCGTCTTCAGAAATGTAGCACAGATTCTAAACAAAATCTAGCATCAAATCTAACATAAAATCTCTAACATAGCTCTCGGTCTCCCAAGTGTTTATAAAGCAAATGCACATAACAATACTTGCAAAAATTCAGGAATGCTGTCTTTCCTTATCGGAATCACGTTAGGACTCTTGAAGTGGCTGCGTGAAGAGGAAAAAGACATCTGGACTGAGACAGTCCTAATAGAAGTCTGCTTTCCTAAATGTGTTCCCACGTTTCAAAACCGTACCCAGAATTAGTTTCTTCCTCCATGATGAGCAACGAACCATGTAGACATGACGTGGATTATGCCCATATGCAGTTTTGCTTGAGAGGCCACCTGGAACATACTCAAACATGAAGGCAGCTGCAGAATCGCCGGTTAGCTACGGAATGTCTGCATTCTGCAGCTAGTTCCGGTCAAAATGCTTTACAATGGAAAAAATCACAAAATTTAGCAAGTCAGTCATGTAAATCATTCTAGAAGTAATTTTAACTATATTCATTGATCAATTGAGTCTAAGGTGGCAATGGACAAGGGAAAATGAGGTAAAATGAGGTGAAGGAAAGCACAATTTTGAGGCTCAACAATCCCCTCTATCCTCTCATATAATTTGAGCTCCCACTTGAGTTCAAGCATATTTTGTTTCAATTTTTTCTCATTGCATACCACATAATGAGAGAGAGAAGCACATTGTTGAAGCACAAGGTTAAGAAAGACCCATCCTAGAGAGGGGGATATACAAACCTAATTTTGTAATCACTCTTCAATAGGCGTGTTATTATTTTTTAATAAAATTGATCTTTCACATCCTCCATTGGTTGTTTATATTATATTTGTAGAAAATGAAATTAACTCAGACAAATTATAGAAAACACACATAAAAAATAGACACAAAGTAATGGCAGAAAAGAGGCTTCAGCCTCATGGAATTCTCATCATTCTCATTTATTAAAAGAATTTAGTGTTACAATTTAAATAGATGAGAGACAATGTCTTAAGATAGTGCATGCTATCTTAGACTCCTTTGGTTGAGATAATTTCTCACCAAACACCCACCAAGATAGGAGTTACTAAACTAACTCCAATCTTTGAGGAACAACCCAAGAGTTAGGCACAAATTCCTAACTTGGAATATTTATAATTTATTTATTAGTTTGGATTTATTATTGTTTTGTGAGAGTGGCTAACATTCCCCCTTTCAATGAAAAATCAAAAATAAGAACGAGGAACCATCTTCCAATTTCTCATGTTGATCCTCAAAAACATTGCCTGAAATGCTAAAAAACTGCAATCTGAAGAGACCATGAGTTAGCTGTATGTCTGATTCATCTCTGAATTTCTCTTGAAAAATCCATCAAGTGCCAAGTTGCAAAAGGATCCATTTTTCCTTTACGTGAAATCAACATCTGTTGTCCTCTAACAAAATTTTTTGAATGCCCACTGGCTTTGCCCACTAGCTGATGATGTCAAAAAATAACTCACTATTGCTTTTGCTGTGTTGAAAATTGTTCACTGCTTCTTTGCTGTCGACTGCCCACTGACAAATTTGTTGATGCCCACTGGCTTCTTTTGCTGGTTTTGTCGAGACTTTCAATTTGACAACCACTGTTAATCTCATTGAAATTTTCCCCCCTTTGTCAGCTGAAAGGAGAGAGACTTCTCTTGGAAAGTATTCCTGAACTCCCTCCCTTTAGGTGTAGGAGTTTGACACTGGTGCACTCCCTCGTTCAACTGCATGAGAGTACCATCATCTTTTCACTGTTGGCTGCACTATGTGTGATTGTATTCGATTGTAGAATTGAGACAATCGTTTGACTATGGATGACCATTTCCAAGGATCGATCCATTTATAATGTATCTTCAATCTGGATGACTTTTGTTGGTTGTGACATCTTTTTGAGAAATGATTGGGCTTGCCATAATGGCGACAAGGATGGAGATCAAAACACTGATATTCCATATTACCGGTTCTTTGAAAATGAGAACATTTCAGTTGGACTTCAACTTCAAGTTGCGTGCAATTCTTTTTGTCTGCAACTTTGGGTTGTGTGCATTGTTGGTTGTCTACAACTTTCTCAGAACTTGTTGAGGTGAGTTGTGCAAGAAATCCTACACTGACGAACTTAATTGGCTAGGAATAATCTGGGATATGCAGGTTGGTGTCATCATTGACATATCCTAAGCCTCGTCGATTCTTGTTATTTTGAATTTCTTCCCAGGGCTTGATGATGGGCTTGGAAGAAATTTGAACTGGAACAACTTCGACACTTGAAGCTATTGGGATGAATGACTTATCAGCTGGATGGTTCAAAGACTTGAAAGTATCACTCTTTTCTTGCAATTCATTCCATTGAAGTTGTGACTCTATTTGAAGAAACTCAATAGTTTCATGTGTTTGTTGTAGATGTCGTGAAAGATCAGCAAGAGTTTCTTTACTGATGTGCACCATGTCTTCATCACTGGAGATGACCAAACTGTGAAGAATGTTTAACAATTGAATATGTTGCGCCATTTTAACTTGCCCAATTGAAATCGGGCTCTCTTGTCGGAGATGTCATGCTTTGAACTGTTGCACTTGATTTCAGTACTTGAATAATAGGCTCGCTTGCTATGTGGCTTGAATGGCATGCTCGCTTGATTTGTTGCTTATTGTGCTTGCTTCGAACACTTTCTAGAATTGTAGAATTTCCGTGCTTAAACTCCGGAATTCACGCTCGCTTGATGACGATCACGTTTGCTTGAAAGATCACTTAACTTGATGGCTTCACGCTCACTTAAATGAATAGCCACGCTCACTTGATGTCGATCTCAACTTGCTTGATTGGTGTTAGAGTTGAACTTGTTTGGTTGCTTTGATGGTTGTTGCAATGAACTTCACTCTGGCTCACTTGAAGGTTTTAACTTTGAACTGTCTTGACACAAATTGCTTGAATGACTACTCATGCTCGTTTGTAGGAGATGTGAACTTGTTGCTTGTTTGCTTTAAAAACTTGTGCACTCACTTGATTTTTCTTAAAGGAAGGGTGTCGAACACTATCGACAATACACCCAAGAAATCTTACAATGATTTTAACAATGAATTCACTTTAAAACAATGAATTTACTTGTCCTCTTAAAAATTCACTAACAATGAATTTTTAATGATTCACTTTAAAAAATGAATTTGATTACAAGTTCTTAAATGTATTTGTAAGAACGCTAATGAAGACTTTGCTTTGAAACATTGGAGTTTTCGTATTCATGAACTTGATTGTTGAAGTAGAATGCCGATGTTGAAAACTTTGATTATTTGTTGTAGTGCCGCAAATGCACATGTTGAGCTTAATTTTCTTGCCTTGCAGCTATTTCGTTACATGTGTTGTGCTTGTTGATATTGAACTTTATGTATGCGATATTAAATAGAATTATTGATGTGTCACAACTAGACACAAATAAAAAAGCAACAACATGAATCCATAAAAACATGCGCCATCACAAACACACATGGTGTACCTAAGATCCCCTTATTCAATTTCGGGCGAATCTAGGACACTTGAACACCACAAATAATATGTCTTTATTAAGTATTAAGGTCATCAATATTTAATCTTTTACAACATTGCCACTAAAGCTTTCTTAAACAATGAGAATCTGACACTTGCAAATTTTGGAAGCAAATTCATTCAAAAAACTGACTCAAATTGCGCAACAGATCACTCGAAAGTTACAAGAAAGGTGAATCCTTATCACTCCACAAAATCACTTATTGCTTCAAAATTACAAAAACAATAATTTCACCTTATTTCTCCAAGTTTCAACTTATTACTCCACTTAAAAGAACTGCACTTATCTCTCCAAATACTCCTTATGTCTTCAAAAACAATTTTTGTTTACAATTTTCAAATTTATACTACAAAAAATCACTTCAAAACCTTATCACTCCATTACATAAGAATACTCTTTATCTGAGAATTACAAAGTTCAAAAGAAAGAGCACATCTTCTCACGTAACTTTTAAATCCCTTTAACTTTCATTAAAAAAACACTTTATGAAATCACTTGAAAAAGCGATATAAAGTTACTTTAACAAAGGTGAATAAATTTTAGATTTCCATTTAAAACATGAACCATTCCTTTAAAAAAAAAAAAAATTACTAGGAATTTTTAAAAAATTTCACCATAAACTTCGATATGAAGAACAAAATTTCTTCATGGGACTTCATTTTTCAAAGCAATTCTCCATGGTAGTGTAAATCTCCATGCTCTCCATTCTGGTCCTTTCTCTTTTTACGCAAAGAGTGACTTAATATCCATTAAAAAAAAACTGGTTGAAGACACAAAAGCACAACATGCTGTAAAGTCACACCAGCAGATTGATCAAGGCAATTATGATGTCAACAGTTGAGAAGAAAAATGGATTTGGAGTCACTCCTCCCCCACAGGTAACCCCCCCTTTTTTTATTGCACCTCCATAATGCTTCCATTGTCGATCAACACCACAACTGATGCACTTGAGCTCTCTGCTCCTCTTCACCGATAAATCGATGTCATAAGTTCCATGAACTAAAATTAAGACAAGGGAATGGCTTTGCATGTTCTGCCTTTGAAGCTATTGGCTGTGGTGGAAGACGTAAGCGAGTAGGTTGAATTGGTGTAGAGGCAGGTGAGGCGGGCGGAATTTAATAGTTCTGAATTAAATTGAAAGATGATAAGAAATTCTCGTGGTAGTGACAATAAAACAATTTAATTCCTCACCTATTGCAACTCACACGACTCTTCTTTGTCTCCACACAAAATTTAAACACAATTTCAATTTCTACACAACAATCTCACCTTATCCTTGGAGTAGCTACATGCAGCCGGCCATTCCATAGAGTGGTTTATGATTCTGTTGTACGATATTATCCTCGTATGAATAATAGGCAGGACCTCCTTCACATAACACTTTCCATATAACTCCTCTCACACATGTACAGAACGCAACTTCAAAATTACTTTTAATTCGAACATGAAGAGTTCAAAATTCTAGTGGGAATATCCTCCCTTGGTCACTGTCTCTTTTGCAGCTGTCCACACAGGTTAACTCCCTAGCTGTAAGAGTAGACATTCACCAAGATCCACTTCTTTCTACACACATCGGGACAACAAGCTCTTAAATGGGAAATGTTTCCTTCTACTACATGCTCATTTTTCCCTTTCCAGTGATGGATATCCAACAGTGATATCCGCTATGTGATAAATCTCCAATTCACTGATAAATAGAGATGAATTTGGCTTTACAACAATGACATTTGTTAATAGCGATTCGTCCGCCGCTAGCCCACGAATATAGTTAATGAAACCAAAGAATTTGAATTGCCACTCTTTCCTTTCGCACTCCAGCTCTGGATCTTCCACGCTCAATGCACCAGGTTTAAATCCTCTACAAGCATGACTGATCACAAAACCTCATCCACAAGATAGTTTCAAATCTTGCCTAAAGCTCTGATACCACATGTAGAAAATGAAATTAACTCAGACAAATTACATAAAACACACATAAAAATCAGACACAAAGTAATGGCGGAAAAGAGGCTTCAGACTCATGGAATTCTCATCATTCTCACTTATTAAAAGAATTTAGTGTTACAATTTAAATATATGAGAGAAAATGTCTTAAGATAGTGCGTGCTATCTTAGACTCCTTTGGTTGAGATAATTTCTCACCAAACACCCACCAAGATAGGAGTTACTAAACTAACTCCAATCTTTGGAACAACCCAAGAGTTAGGCACAAATTCCTAACTTGGAATATTTATATTTTATTTAGTAGTTTGGATTTATTATTGTTTTGTGAGAGAGGGTAACAATATTTCTGTTGTTCTATGTTTTTATTTACATGGCATATTTTTTTGCAGGGTTTTTTCGAACCTTTTGTTGCAAATATGAAACATAGACACAACCATATTTAGTTGTTAGGATTATAGGTCACCTATAACTTAAGTAAGGTATTTTAGTACACTTCTCCAAAAAATTTACAATAACAAAAATATTGGTCAATTTCCTCCTGAGACACTTTTAGTTGTTGTGGCTAATGAAGACCCTATTTGAATCAACACCTAATTACACCATATTGTCAGACTTACAAGTTTCTTTCAAGAATATGACTCAATATCTGACTCCAGATAAACTCATTGGGAGAGATGTGAAGATTTATTCTAGTAGGCTATAGTCGAAGTTATGGAAACATGTGCTAAGCGAGAGGGGAAAATTTCCATTGCCCATTCGAATATTTAAAAGATGAAAGGCTTTTATTTTTTAATAATGTCCAAGTTTTAGTTAGAATATATTTATACATGTGGATAGTTTGATATTTACGTGTAAATGATCTTGAATGTAATTTTTTCTTTGAGAAGAGATGGAAGAACCTATCGGGGGGGGGTGTTCAGAATTTTTTCCTAAGAGGCACTTTCTAAGCATTTCATGTATAATGTTCAAAGCCCTTTTGGAATATTAATGAAGTTTCAAGTGATTCCATATGTTTGTTGGTTATAGTATGTGTTCCTTTTCTTTGTAACTCATGCACTATGTATGTTCTTTTGAAATTTGTGTATGAAGTTGTTGGTTTATTTCTTTATTAAATAGATTTATCAGTGTTTTTTGGAATAGAAAAATATACTTGTTAACATTTACTTGCATAAAAATTAATGAAGTGTTGCACAATTTCATCATTTTGTCTTCTTCCTTTGCACATTTTCTGCTATGATTCGATGTATAGGATTGTGTTTAGCCCTGTACATTTAATATTTATTCTCATAAATTCTTCTTACCATACTACAACTTCATAAAAGGTTGTAGCCACATATATACGGGTCATTTGAAGTGGTTTGTTAATTCTTCCAAGAGTTGAGCTGCATTACACCTCAAGGGTTTTATTTGGGCAAAGATAAAGAACTATATATGTGTGTGTGTGTGAACTAAGTGGTTGTCTATAGGGTTATAAAACCCAGTATAAAATATGAACACTTTGATTTAGGGATAATCAAAAAAATAAATCCATTAACAAGTTATTGAAAATTTTATAAAATGGAAATTATATGTGTATCTTACACAAGAGAAAACGGAAATAAATAATAAAATACTACAAATAATGTTAGTATGAATCTTTCGTCGTAAAAGATCACTTTAGCTATGCATAAAAAATAGCCCTAACATCGATTATGGCTGCAAAATATCTTTAAGTTTGCTGCCCAAATTCAGATCTAAGCACAAAAGATATTAAGCAGATAAAATATAACATGGCTCCATCAATCCAATAGACAAGACAAGAACAATGTATTTAAAAGAATTTTATACTATATTAAAGAATGGGGCACCTGAGAGGAAAACAAGAAAGGTGTTTTCCAGTTCTCCTCAGTGGGATGGGTTCTTGAAAGTCCTCAGTGTTTTTGAATCTCTTGTTTCCTCTCTCTTATTGGTGTAGAAAAACTAGAAAGGAAACATAGAACTCAATGGGGTTGTCACAAGCAAAAATGGAAAGAAATGGTGATAAGAGTAGATGCGAGTGATCTAATGCAGGCTGAAGGTGACTGAATGGGAAAACATCTGTTTATAACAAAATATTGAGGTGATTAGAACATAGTTCTTATGAATAAATATTGTAATCAGAGTCTGAAGCACCCTTCAGAATATTATAATATGTTATGGATAGGCTTAGGTCAATTCCTTATTGCATAATAATAATAATGGACTTAATATCATTTAGAAATGATAGAATATAATTAAATAAATAATGATTTATTTAATTATTAAAAATGATTTAGTCAAATTTAACTAGGAATATTATTTAAATAATGATTTGAATAACTTATTCCTATGAAATAATTAAATAAATAATGATTTATTTAATTAATTTCCTTGTTTTGGGTTAAATATGACCAGGAAATATAGACAAATGTTATTTTACATGGTGAAAGAAATTTTACTTAGGGTAAAGTTGGTCTTACATGGTGTACTTGGGTTCATCTAATGATAATGGGTTAGATGACCAAAAATTGGTGCATAACAGTGCCCCCAGCTCAGGTGTGGGGTGTGCATATTGAAGTACGTTGTAAGAACTCAATCACTAGACATCAAGAGGGAAGTGAGAGAGAGAAATGTAAGGTTGTCTAATGTGCTAAAGGACTAGACCCTGAGGAGACGAGACTTACAGGTGCAACAAGTCTCTAAGTTATGAAGTGGTACCTATGCTAAAGGCGGTGGGGGAGGCATACCTATGCCCGTCGAGGCAAATTACAAAGAATAAGGCACCTGAAACACCATGGAACACAATAATGAAGCATGTGTTGGCCTAAACATGAGCTAGATAAATAATAGGATGAATCCCACATACATGTGATGCCTGGAATAATCGTCAGGACTTATACAATAATATGGTAGTACATGAGATACAAATACACCCAAATGCCCCCTGCACACGGGGAAGGGCTTACAAAATCTAACAAAGACATGCGAATTGAAAAGGCGCTGCAAGCGGCTGAGGCCGATATCATCATATGAGAGGAGCTGCATCAAGGGCGGAAATGAAGTCATCCGGGCATGTGGGGGGCTACCTGCAGGGCCACCCCCTCATGAGGGTTGAGACATCTCACACATGCTCGGGAATCACCAATAGCTACTGCTGCGTCACTAGACCATCAAGTGTATATATCACGATCATGCTAGGAAGAGCTCGAACCAAGGTACACTGCCCCCTAGACCCGACTTCTGGAGTAAATGAGTTGATGTCGACAGAAGTAGGTCCGCCATGGGTGAGGCAATAAGGGAACCCCAACTAAGGCATGAGGGAAAATAGTAGAGCGACGAACAAGTAGACACTAATGATGATGATGGAATGAGAGAAACGGAGGAGCGGTTGGACGACTTCCCTTGTTAGAGCATAAAGGGTATGAATGGCTTGGCAGCGACTGACACAGTATCATGAGGGATAGTGGACAAGGGTACTGAATGTCATAATGTGCGATATGAGAGGGGGACCAAGTAGGAAAGGATGGAGGACTATAGTGGGGTACAAAGGGACTTGGGATAGACTCCATGAATGTGAGGGTGACTTGACTCGGATGCTCTAAGTAAGGGTGACTCAATGGTGCTGCCTCATAGTACGGGTCCAATGGGGGACCATAAAATCATGACTACAATAGGGTAGCTGATGACGAAAATCAACACGAATGAAGACGAGTAAGGAGGCAAAGTGGTGCCCCAAGTACAAGTGTCATAAGTGAAGAAATTTGATTTTGAGAAGAGGTGAATAGATCCTTCATGGAAAAAATGTGTCCTAGTGAAGTATCAAAACATGAAAAACTTACAGATACCCATTTGAGTGCTCGGTGAGAGCTTTCCAACGGTGTGGGCGGTGTGTCAAACGGGGCTACGGTTTGGTTGCAGCGGGCGAAAGAAAAAACAGGGGTTTTCTTCTAATAGGGCATTTTCCCTCCAAAATCATTCATTTGCTTGTGTAGCTATGGTGAATGTGGAGAGGAGATAAGTCCCTAAATCTTGAGGCGATCGTAGCGGACAAACCGACCATTGGAATTGTGATCCGTCAGTTGCAGGTAAAAGGCCTAATCCTAAGCTTTGTTTTTGATGGATTCAAATTGCATATTAGGGCTTTAAATATTAGTAATTACCCCAACTTCATCATTACAGTCGGGTCGCACTTTTTGGGGCAAAAGCTGCGACCTGGGACACAGGTTTTGGCCTGAAAAGTGTGACCTGGCCCAGGTTTTTCCCAAAAAGTGTGACCTGTTAGATGTGGGCGGTTTCAGTGTTGTTATGGGCTGAGATTCTGTTTTGGTGTAAGTTAATGCAGTTTTGTTGATCTGGAGGCTGACAAAAATGATGTTTTTGTGAAAATATGGCAGATATATGGATCAAGTGGAGAGAGAGAGACTTAGGTACATTACGGACAGAAATCCAGGCAGATCAGGGTGTCCGTTGTGCACTGGCTAGGCATGGGGTTCTGAAATTTTTGGAGAACCCTTTGATGAGGGCTGGAGAGCCCTTGTTGGCCTGGATTATCAGTTATTGGGATCCAGATCATGAGGCGTTTGTAGTGCAGGGGCACAGGATCGAGATGACGGTCCAGGATTTGTATTTCTTGACTGGTCTTCCACCATTAGGGATGGTGGGAAATACGCAACCAGTGTTACCACGGGGGCGTAACATTATGGAGTTTGTTGAGCGAAATTGTCGAGCAGGTGTCCGAGTCAAAGGGACTCGGATATCCATTGGTGATCTAGAGAGGTTGGAGACCCGGGCAGTGGCCGCAGCAGTGTTGCGGATCTTGGGTAGCCAGGCGTTCCATCACATCACTGGAGGGCAGATGATGATTATGGAGAGTGTGTTGAGTGAGACCTACTATGGGTGGGCCCAAATGATTTTGGTATCGGTGAAACGACAGCTGTCACTATGCAAGCAGCAAGTGAATCATGATTGCGACTATGGGACGGTGTTGTGCTCTTTCTTCTTTGAGAAGATCCCGACCTTACGACCTCGTGTACAGTTTCCTGATGGAGGTCCGAGAGAGCCCCGGATGCATCGGTGGGGATGACTACTGTGTAGAGGAGGGGGAGGGGCGGTCAGACGGGTGTTCCGACCAGAGTTCTTCGCGCATTGGGATCAGATGCCGTTATACATAGATGACTATCCCTATAGTGGGATGAGTTATTGGGGAGATCCAGACTTGCCGCTTCCGCCTGGTCGAGTGTGGGGGCCCGATGATAAGTGACAAGAAACTAATATGTTATGTTTATTTTAGAGTTTATGACTAGTATACATGGTGCTAATCGTAATGTTTTTTGGAATGCAGATATAGCTCCGGTAAAACCGGCCAGATATATGGGACGACCTCCAGCGACAAGAGCTACAGGTGCAAATGGATCAAGGACGGTGCAGAGCAAGGATATGGCTGCTCTAGTGGAGGACATTCGTAGTAGATGTGAGGGGCTGCTGACCAGTGTATCGGAGCGTGGTTGGCAGGATTTAGACGACCAGTACATAGAGTTATGTATTGGGCTACCCTCGGAGTGGCGAGGTATCATGCGACGCATGGCAATGGCCGGTTAGGCTGTGCGTGATCTACGAGCTACAGGAGCAGATCCATTGGTGCGGGATCCTCCAGAGAGTGATTAGATGTAGGGCTGGTGGTGCCCCCCAGTGGCTATGTAGGGGCGAGTGGTGCCCCCCATTTTTGTAGTTTTGTTATTGTAACATGATATGGGCATGTCGTATCTTTCAGAGTAGATGGACTCTAAAAACACATGTTATATAATATATATGATGTATATGCATTTGATTGATGGTGTTAAATGTTATTGTGTTGTGTGTGATAAATGCCAGTCTAGAACATGATTTGCGATTTGATCTACATAGTGATTTTGATCTCTAGGTATATGGTTAAATGTAATGAATCTAAATTCACGTATCAAAAGTTGCACTCGTAAATATTGTCTAAACAGGATAGGGTTATGCACATGATAGACACCATTAAGTTGTAAGACAAGAAGCAGGGAATCTAAATGAACATGCAGATGGAGGATGTGATGAGAGAGGGCATTGGCTAAGATACCATGAACTGCATCATATTCGGCCCGATTATTGGTGGCCTTACCAATGCAGACCCCATTTGCAAGAACCAGGGTATGCAAGGGGGTAAAGATGGCCCATGCTGCTAAAGCGAGATGGCGGGAATAGCAACTTTCCCATCGGCGTAGCCCAGATAAGGTGTGGACGAGAGGGCCGATGTAATAGTGTCATAAGACAAGAAATGGGAGGGATGAGAAGAAGGATGGCAGCGTGAGTAGAGGATAGACATCCAATGACGGCTACCGGAGGGAGTAGTCCAGGTAGGGAAGTCTAGGACTTATAGATCGACAAGATGGAGATGAATGAGAACTATGGGATGAAGAGTGGGAACTCAGGCTGCGAAGGACATCGAAGATACGAATGGTATGATCATGATTAGGAGAGGGAATGGAAGGGTCAAGGAGACCATACGACGCTGCAAAGGTACCTAAATCATCAGTATGGGAAGAGATGCGCAGATACAGGTCATCACGGGGAATGACATAAGAACAGGTAAAAAGATGGTCAAAATATGAAGAACCCGTGTCTGGAGGAGAATCAAGCAGAATAGGTGGAGTGGGTTCAGAAGGAATGTACTCCGGGGAGCGTGCGGATGATGATAGGTATAGAAGGGAAGCAGCAGGGTCCAACATCTCAACATCAGGGGGAGGAATTTCAATGGTATCAGGGGGATCCTCGAGTAGACTAGACACATATTTAGAAAGAATGGGAGAGGCAGATTGATTTTATTCAACTTCGTAATCGTTGATGACCTCTAAAGAGGCTTGGTAATGCGTGAGGTGAGGACAATGGTGAGAATAATGGCCATGGACACCACACAGAGTACAGGGTTTGTTGGTGCGAAGATTCTTTGGGTTCTTGGCTATGGATGAGGAAGAAACAGAGGTTTCAGGGATCATAGATTCAGGGAACGCGACTTTAACCATGGGTTGGATATGGGGCAACTCAGGACAAGTATGGGTGGGATGACCGATACCATCACACAAGGCACAAGGCTTGGCCGGTGGGGGAGGGGTAGGGTCAGGTGCGGTGGCCTTGGCATTGGATGCCCCCTTGCGAGGTTTTTGTTTCTTTCCTGTAGCAGTCACAACATTAGGAGGGTTCTGCGGAGGGGCTAGGGGCACTGTGGTGGTGGAAGGAGCGAAGGGAATCGATTGCACTGGTGTCACAACTATGTATGGTTTGGGGTGGCCTGGTGGCATCTCAGTTGGAGGAGTAAGATACCATACTGGAGTTCCCAAGATTAAATTAGGGAGGGAAAGGGTGGCCATGACGGGGACCGAATAGACGCCAGGGGGGGGGGCAAGGAAAGGTATTTGACTGGCAAGGTAATGACCAGGGGGGATGGCTCCCATATGGTGGAGACCTGAGGGAACTGACTCAGGAGGGTAGGGAGGTTCCTGAGTTTGATGGGAAGGGTCAAGTGAAAAAGGTTCTGTTGACTGAAGCGAAGGGCTAGGAGCAGGAGGCGGTGGGCGAGATTGAGGTTTCTGACTAACCGGAGCAGGCTGTGGAAGGCCAACCTGAGATGATTGCATCATGCAAACGTTCGCTAAGCTGGGGTCAGAGATAGGAGGAGGGGGAGGACCAGGAAAAGTTCCAAGCAAAGAGGAGTCTTTGTAGACGCCAGGGGAAACACTGGTCAAAGAATCAATAGTTGGTTTATTGGTGACAGTAGAGATGGTGGACTCAGAGGAGGTCTGAGATTTTGGTTCATGGTAGGTCAATTGGTCAATGGTGAAAATCTTGCCATTATGAGGGAAGAACATCTTGCGGTGGAATGTGGATGGGATGGCAGACATGGCATAGGTGTAACTACGCCCCAAAAGAATATTGTAGTCAAGAGGGGCATCAATAACTTCAACGTCGACACAAACAGTCTTGCCTGCAAGGGTGACAAGACAGTTAAAGAAGAGGCCAATGGGTTGGGAGGCATGGCCATCCCACGCATGAAGGGCCATCGTGGAAGGGGCCATTTTAGGACATCCGAGTTGTTTCCAAACCGAAGCGGACATTACGCAAGTAGATGCCCCCTCATCAATAATACACCAAGCAATATTGGCATTTTGGATTTTGACATGGATTTGGAAAGCAACCGAAGGAGGAAGAGGGGGATGGGCTGACTGATGGGCATAAAAAACAATCAGTTGGTCATCAGCAGGATCTACAGTGCCCACGGCGGATAGTAGAGCCCTCTTTTGAGAAGGACATGACTGGAGGAGTTCCAGTGTTGAAATGGCAGCAGGAGACTGTGCCAGATCATCTACTATGTTGTATGAATGGGCAGCCTGACCAGAGGCAACATTTCAGTGTAATAGTCCCTTAGGAGGCTTGGGATGAACCTCAAATTTGGGTGGAGGGAGTTGCAAAGGACCATTGGGTCTCGATAGAGGCTCTGTAGGACCTGAATATGGAGACTCAGAGACAGACGGAACGAGAGGTGTGGAATACTGACGGGACCGAGTTTGAAGGTTGAGGTCGACGGGGAGAGGTGAGTCAGAGGCCATCATGAGAATCTGGTAATCAGAGGAACCAGAAGGGGAAGGTTGAGTGGTTACCGGGGCAGGAGGAGTTTGAGTGGCCATGAATCCTTGTTGAGGGAAAGGATCGGTAAACACGACGAGTTGAGAAGTAGCTGGGGTGGGAGGGATAATAGGGGAGGAGTGTTGTCCCCGTACGGTGGCCTGAGAATCTCACATCTGCCGCATTTGTGGTAATAAGGGACAATCGTGAGTGTAATGACCATAAACACCACAACACGAACAGGGATTATTGGTGCGAAGTGGCCTGTCTAGCTTGGGCTGAGAAACCTGTGGCTGGTTGGCAGTGTGAGGATTAATATTCGAAGGATTGGGTCCACGATTACTAGGGGCAGATTGATTGCCTTTCCCCTTTCTTTGAGAAGGAAGAGAATTGGTCCCGCCCTGCTACGCAAATAATTTCCCTGGAGGGGGTAGTAAGTGCTACGACGAGGGTTGAGAAGGCAAGGGGGTGAGAGGTCCAAATGCTGGGGGAGCTGGGACACCAGGCTGTGGGTAAGGATAAGGGTTAGGATGGGTAGCATTGAGGTAAGTAGGAGTAGGGGAAAAAAGAGGAGGTATGTCGTATCCTGGATTCATGCTACCTGGAGGGGGAAAGGTGCTAGAGGTATGGGAAAGAGCTCCAACGATACCGTCGGTAGAGTGAGATGCCCTCGGGGCGTTAGTGCCACCGGGCTTGGGGAGGTCAGGAAGGACGGTATAAACATAACCAGATTGAGCATAAATAAGGTCATATTTCAAGGCTATCTGGAGGGCGGCTTCTTCAGTTTGAGGGAAATGAGAGGCGACATCTTTGCCAATTGGAGGTAAGAGAGAGCGAAGGAACCAGTCCATATAAACCTGATATTCAAAGGGAGGAGCGCGACATAAGCTTCTTCTTCACTGCCATTTCTGGACATGGGTGGAAAGGCGGGTCGAAGAGGATTGACGGAAAGAAGTTAAAAGCTCGGTACCAGTGTCGTATCGGAGAGGGAGCTGGAAGTAAGATAAAAAGGCTTGGGCAATGGTCGCAAAAGTGGTATGGGAGGAGGTTGCATGTTCAACATACCATTTAGAAGCTTCGCTGGTAAGCGTGCGTTGGAAAGATCTAAGACGAATGGGGTCGTCAGTAATGGATTTGGAGGAACACCACATATGGAAAGATCAGATATGGTTGGAGGGATCTTCACTAGCAAGGCCTTCGAACTTGGGAATGTCAGAGGGGAGCTTGGTTGGCATAGCAGGCCAACTAATATCGTGGCGGATAGGATCATTGATCAGCTGATTGAAGTCGGGGAGACTAAGGCTGGCCATATAAGGGAGTAATGGGGCAGTCGAGGTAGGTCCCATAGTGGTTCCACTGGAAACAGACCCAACAGTAGTACTGGGGTTGCTGCTGGTAGTAGGCCCTAAAGTAGACATGGTGAAAGTGATAGGGGGAGAACCCGAACAATCAAAGGAAGAGTCAGAGTGTGGACTCGGGGGAGGACTTACTCAAGGACGACGGGAAGGAGGAATTCGACCAACCAGAAATTGAGGGTGAAGGCCAAGAAGTCTCCAGGAGAGGGGCCTTGGGGGCGCAATGATGACGGGAAGAAGAAAAACTGATAAGGGCAGGGAGGGACAAAATCAAGTGACGTCAAGGGCAGAGATGTGCAGTGACAACTGATTTTTAAATTCTTTGCCAGGCGGTGTTAACCAGGCGCTTCTTCACTTAGGGTCAGTGTGTGGCGTGCATTAATTTTAAATGTTTAAACCCAGACGTTTTGAGAGTAAAATAAAAAGTGTGTTGCGTAACTGAAAATAAATCTGCAGTAAATAAGACTGAAAGAACAAAAAATTGACAGCTAATCAATGCATCAATCTAACCCAAGAAGGTGGGTCTCTCAAAACTAGTCTATAACAGGGAAAAAACTAAGCTAGGCACGCGAAAAGGAGGCCAATAGATCTAATTTTGGGAGGGAGTGGGATCTAAAGAAAAATATACTGAAAAGAGGTGTAGAGAATAGCAAAGAGGCAGAGGCAAGGTTGCTGCTAAAAAGAAGGAGATCAGCTAAAAATAGAAGGGACAAGGCGACGACCTTAGAAATGAACCCAAACAAAATGATATGAGGTGATTTGAAAGAGAGAAGAGAGAGAAAAGTTGATTCAGTGGACCCAAAATGAGGCATTTTATCTTGGAGAACACATTTAAACTCGGAAATTCGCACTTCTGAAATAGCAAAGACTCTCCCACAAAAAGTGGAGGGTACTAGAGCCCTAAGGGGCAAGATTCCCTCTTAGTTGAGTGAAGCAAATCAGAAACAGGTCTAAACGGGCAGAGACAGAGGCTGGAAAACCCTTACAGAAGCTTTAGATGAACCCAGAAAAAGTGCTGGAAAATTTGCAGAAAAAGTGCAGGTCGCAGGTTCTGACCTGTTTTTAGTCCAGGTCGCAGGTTTGGGGCAAAAAAGGGGGTCCCTGTGCCCGCCACACCTTTAATGATATGCGACCGCATCCGACTCTCTCGCTACAGTAGTTCGAAAATTTACGTCGTCTCTAACTGCTGCTGATGTCCGTCACCTGGCAACAAGGCTAGGAAACACGTTTAAGTTAAAAATTTGACCGTTCGAGGGTTTTTAGTGAAAAGCACCATGAAAATAGAAAAAAGAATGGAAGAGAAACCCTAGGGTCTGAAATAGCTAGATATGCAGGAATAGATAAAACGATAGTGTTCGCAAAAGAAAACCCGTGTGGAGTCGCCTATTGTTAGTATGAATCTTTCATCATAAAAGATCACTTTAGCTACGCAAAACAAATAGCTCGAATATTTCACATGGTCGTAAACATTTTAATTTTTCCACAATTCAGATCTAAGCACAAAAGATATTAAGCAGATAAAATATAACATAGCTCCATGAATCCAACAGATAAGACAAGAACAATGTATTTAAAATAATTTTATATTATATTAAAGAATGGGGCACCTGAGAGGAAAACAAGAAAGGTGTTTTCCGGTTCTCCTCAGTGGGATGGGTTCTTGAAAGTCCTCAGTGTTTCAGATCTAACATTCCTCTCTCTTATTGGTGTAGAAAAACTAGAGAAACATAGAACTCAATGGGAGTTCACAAAGCAAAAATGGAAAAATGGTGACCAAGAGTAGATCTAGAGTGATCTAATGCAATGAAGGTGACTAATGAATGGGGAAAACCCTCCTATTTATAACAAAATATTGGGGTGGTCTAGAACTTGGTGCATGAATAAAATATTATTAATCGAATTCTAGAAGCACCCTTTAGGAATATTTTATAATATTTGTTGGAGGGAAAAGGATTCTTGACCTGGGTCAATTCCTTTATTTATAAATAATAAATAAATAAATGGTTTATTTATCATTTTAGAGAAATGACGGGAATGTAATTAAATAAATAATGGTTTATTTAATTATTTATGGATGATTTAGTCAAATTTAACTAAGAATATTATTTAAATAATGATTAAATAACTTATTCTTAGGAAATAATTAAATAAATAAGGATTTATTTAATTAATTTCCTTGTTTTGGGTTAAATATGACCAGGAAATATAAACAAATAAGTTATTTTATATGGTGAAAGCGATTTTACTTAGGGTAAAATTGGTCTTACATGGTGTACTTGGGTTCATCTAATAATAATAGGTTAGATGACCAAAAATTGGTGTAACAAAGAATTATAAGCACAAGCCCATACGCTAAAACATATTGCATGTGGACTAACCCTAGAAATGGTATCCTGCAAGACACTAGAGTGCAACCCATCTTTTCACATGATCAATGAACGTCTTTTAGAATAATATAGCTAACAACAAGACGACCTTATGAAACAAATAAACCATAATATTTTATGGACATTTTATTCTTTGTGATTCTAGATGCTAAAATTTATTCTGTGAATTCTACTAGCCTAATTTCTTTCCCTAGGATATCACTCACTCGAAACCAAATCACCATGTTGAGGATGCCTAGTTGGTATAATTTACATACTACATTCTCAATTTATTCCAATTGGAAGAAAGCAACAGATTTTATTCTGCCCATATAAAGGGAGAGAAAAAGTTTCTAATTTGAGATGAGTATCCACTTCTGGGGTTAATTATGGATGATTTTTAGAGACATGCACAATATCTCATTGATTTTATGAAAATTAAGCACCACCATTGATATGTAGTAATATAATACAGATAGTTGACAAGGACTGACACCGTGGAATCTTTACTATTCTCTCATGATATCTGATAAAACTACCCAATTATATAAAGAGTATATATCCAATGGGATATCCTTTTTTATTCTATCCCTTAATAGGGTTTCCTTCTAGATAAATTCCTTTGTGAGGTATGGGCCAATATGGATAGGATTCAGATTTCACTATCCTATAATTTGGCAACACATTCAATTTTATAGGCAACCAAATAGTGACATGAATAAAAAAGAGGATTGAATGGATACAATTGGATAAAACTCTAGGCTACTATAAGTGTTAGGTACCTATATTACTAGTATAGTACCTTATTTTTGTTAGTGTAGCCCCATTATTATTATTTCTGTACCCCTCTAGTCCCCATATTGTTATTATTGTGCCCTATAAAACCCCACTATTATTATTTTTGTACCCTTACATTATTATTTTTAGGTCGATTAGGATTATATTGTGACCCCATGGACTCTTATATATAGAAAGGAAGTTTTGTCATTTTTATAATATGAGAATTTTTCATTTATGTAATATAAAGGAGGTTTCCCCCTCAAGTTGGCTGATTTCTAAGGCGTTGATCTCTCTTTTCTTCTATTTTTGGAGCTAATTTCATAACATTTGGTATCAGAGCTTTGGATTCTAGGGTTTCCCTGCTTCAAACAGGTCATCACGACATTTTCTCTATAACATTTTTCTACAAAGTTTCAGACCCTAAACAAAAACCCATTTGCGAATACATACTGATGAAGTTTGTGTAAAAATTTCAGATCTTGGTTCGCAATATTTTCAAAGATATGATCTATGGAAGTTAGGGTTCTTGTAGGCTCCTGAATTTCATCTCAAAGAGGTGACCTTGGGAAAATTGTCATAACTCTCTTCTTTCTAATTTGGAGCATGTTTCATAACATTTGGTATCTGAGTCGAAGGAGGAAATAGTGACACATGGCATGTCGTACAAGTTTGCTCTACTGAACCAATCCATAATTAGCTCATTGTGGGAGATTGGGTATAACTTTTCCTTGAAGAATCCAAATCAGGTATGACTTGTCGCATTCGAAAGAAGACTAGTAGGGTTAATAAAGGATCAAAATTTAGATCTTGAAGATCTGGAATAACACAGATAAATCAGGTTCAATATAGACCTCCTAAAAAGGTAAGAAAAAGGTGTGTATTTTTTAAAATAATATTGCATAACATTTGTTTGAAAAATCAATTTGAAGTGATTCTAAGGGAACATTGAAGCATAGATATCATTATTGAGTTATATAATGCCTCCCAAAAATAATTTCACACCCATTAAGCCCAAAGAAATCTCTAATATGACGCATGAAGAGGAAGAATTTCAGTATGATATATCAAAACTATTGTACCAAGTGCAACAAATTTTGATCTTACAAAGAAAAATCAAAGATGAAATAGATGGTTTAAAAGTAGAAATGAAGGCTAAGTTGGGAAGTTTGAAGAATAAAATCAAATATAATATGGATGATAAAGCAGTGGAATATCACATCGAGCATCAACAACAAGTTCTCCAACTCTCAAAGGATAACCTAAAGTTGGTGCAGAATTGAATGAAACAAAAGGAAGATCAATGTCACCACGAAAGAAGTTATGAAGTGTCACATAAAAAATAACTCTACAACTATGAAATCGATCAATTTCAGAGTATCTCAGCAAGTGGAAGATCTTATCCGTTAAAGATTCCACATGGGAGGAGGATAATTTTATACAGAAGCATCTAGAACTAACGAAGCATTGAGGATGACACTTGTTTGATGGAGAGGGGCATGTTAGGTCCCTATATTACTAGTGTAGTCCCTTATTGTTAGTGTATTCCCTTATTTTTGTTAGTGTAGCCCCCTTATTGTTATTGGTATACCCCTATAGTCCCCATATTATTATTATTGTGCCCCATAAAACCCCACTATTGTTATTTTTGTGCTGTTACATTATAATTGTTAGGTCAGCAAGAATTATATTGTAACCCCATGGACTCCTATATATAGAAAGGAGGTTTTTTCATTTGTATAATCTAATATTGTTCATTTTTGTAATGTAAAGGAGGTTTCCCCCTGTAAGTGGCTTATTTATAAGGTGTTGATCTCTCTTTTCTTCTATTTTTGGAGCTGTTTTCATAACAATAAGCCATGGGAATTTGGACACACAACATTTGACTAATGAGAGCTACATGCAATGGTCCCATAATTGGAATGACTATGTTTTAATAGGACATGCATTCATACTAGTTAGGAGGAGATAATGGAATACCAAATTTTCATATTTTTTCTACATAAAATTCCCTTTTTTCCTCCAGTATATACTCATTTTCCCTCCTTCTACTGTGTATAGTAATCACTTCCTTACCCTTATTATGGTTTTCCAAAACGGAATATAATTACAATTTTCTCTTTCATTTTCTTTTATGGTTAATTATTAATGTGTGCTTTAAAATTATTTCCATTGTTGTACATAAAATGTTACGACTACACATAATCTTTCCTAACCTAAAGAGTATGGGGAAACTCACCTATACATGTATGCCTAGGTCAATGGATAGGTTCAAATCTACTTAAAAACTATAGGTGGATCTCTAGGTTAGTGCATTGGTTATAACTATGCACGGGATAACTCTCAAACTCGATCACAAAGTAAATAAGATATTTTACGTTAGCACATTCATCATCACATGTTAGATAAGGTTCATCTATTATGAATATCCTTCAAAGAAGCTATGAGACTCTTTTTATATGCCCCAAGGGTTAAGCATCAGTTTGCATGATCATTTAATGTCGACTAAACCATATAAAATTCAATCCAATCATCAATTCAAGGTATATTTTGGTTTCTTAACCATGTGATGCTTGTGATTCCATTATAAATTTGAAACAACCGATGAGTTCCTAATTGAAGCCGAATATAATAACTCACATAGAGGAGTTTAACAACCTAGCTGTGTGAAGAATGAACCAATGTATATTTGTTAAAACCACTTGGGTTACAAATCAAATTAGAATTATTATTACTTTAAAATTTAGTATGTTTATTTCAAATTGTAATCGAGTTTCGAGGGGTTGTTTCCACTCCATTTGTGAAGTTGGAAATCGTCATATATATATGTGTGTGTGTGTGTGTGTGTGTTTCTTAACCATGTGATGCTTTTGATTCCATTATAAATTTGAAACAACCGATGAGTTCCTAATTGAAGCCGAATATACGTTGTTATTATTTACATATATGTGAAATAAGTCAAGTTGTAAATCTGACAATAATGCAATAGCCAACACATTTTTTTTTCATGTTTATATGTGGATTTTGTATGTGGCACATGCCATAATTCTTTCGTGGGGAGGTTGTAACCACTCGCATAGGTCAAATATTAACGGGGGGCCCACTTGAGGTAATGTATTGTATTTTGGTACATGTACATGCTAATGAGTTAATTACTTTTATGTCGTCAATTTATTTTAGTTTCTCTATCCCAGTTTATGTTTCAATGTTTTTGTATGTCATGAAAAGGAATCATAGTGCTCAGGAGAAACCATATACTTGGTTCTACTTTGTATATAGAGTTGAGTGGAAGAATTCATGGGCATATTTCCTAATCGATTCATCATGTTGGGTTCCATCAACTAGGTTATGGGCCTAGAAAATTGTTGAATCATTTTTTATATATATGTGTGATTGAAGTTACTTCCACTTACTTTGTATGCTAAGTAGACTAGTTTGCATGGTAGTGAGATAGTGAGATTCATTATAGAAAAAAAGTATCTCTATGTATATTACATTATGTGCCTGACAAGGTCATACATGACACTTGGTCGATAATTAAATGATTTCATAATATGAGTGAACCAAAACAATAAGAAAACACATATAAACACCATTATGTAGTTAGACAAATGTTTTTTTTCCCTCAAAATCTATTTTACATATGCTAATTTCATTTTATTTATATTTTATAGAATTAAAGAGAAAGAGATATGTATTTCCAAACATAGGTGTAGAATTCCTTCTCATATTTTGTTCCATATGAGTCCTATCTAATATTACATAACGATATAAGTGGGAAAAAAATCTAAATATATTTATGCATTACAAGGCCTTGATTTGGGATGAAAATTGGTAATTTCCTTTTAATATGAAAATTTATTTTCCTAATGGTCATGTTGACTTATTAATGGGGTGACATTGATTTGTAAATCTACATGAAAGGAGACATTTTGATATGGATAAAGAAAAAATGGTTAGGAACATGTTTTTCATTTTGGAAGAAAATAATTGTTAAGGGAAGAAAACAACATTGACAAACTAAGTTCATTTATTAGGAGACTATATATAAATCTTTGAACACACTTTTTTAGATAATTGAAAAAATAACATCTAATTTTTTTCCATTCACAATGTTGGAAATGAGAAACAATTCTCCTATAAAATTTGCACTTGAAGCTACAAAGCTATACCTGAAATAACATATTCCAGCAATTGAGGATTGTTAGATTGGACCTTCTCGTAACAAGCCTATATATCTATTATTTCCAAAGGGTAAATTATCATAGTACAATCACTAAATCATGATTGTGGAATATGAGTTGGATAGGAAAATAAAAGTCTTTACTAAGATCTAGATGCTACTTTTAAGTTAAATAAATTAGAAGTTCAATGCTTGAAGCCAAATTTTGTTTAAATAATAAAAACAATTAGTACATCATTTGGAATAAAAATATCTTCATTGGTTTTAATAAAATCATATGAGCATGGTCATGGATAGGAGAGAAAATCAAATTAATCAAGGTAAGAAATTAAGGCACAAGAAGAAGAAATGGAGGATAATGATGAGAGTGGAAGTTATTGGTTGATAAATGAGGGTTTATGTGCGTAATATTGGCTTAATATTAATTAAAAACTATAGATCTCAAATGCAATGGTAGGTGTCTTGTTTGTTTTTATTTTATTACATTTTTTCCATTTTAATGAATTTAATAATGGGGTCATAGTGATATTATGCATGCACATCAAAAATAATTTTTGATAAGTGAAAATGTGCATTAAATATAGTTTAAATTTGTTTACACATTAAGAAAAACTCATAATATTGAAATGTAAATACAAAATTTAGGAATTAAATATTGACACTTTTAAAACTAAAATGCATAGGGTTTGGAATTAAAATTGATGTTTTTGTATTTCAAAATTTACAAGTTTGAAATTGGAAATTATGCTTTTAGAATAAAACATTGTAGTTTTGGAATTGAAAATTCCACTTTTAGAAATGGAAATAATAGTTTTGGAATCGAAAACCACACTTTTTGGGTTTGAAATTATTCAAGACATACACTTCTACAATCTAATATCACTACATATAGGACCTTATTTTTCACTTTAGAGAGGGTAATATTGAATCTTTTAAAATCCAAATCCACAACTTTAGTTTATATTATATATAATTAACGCAAATTTAATGATATAGGAGTTTGCATTGATATTTACTCATATATGTATGTGTAAGCATGAGGATTGGGTATGAAATATATTGTCCAATTTGAAATATAGATTTAGAAGGGGCATCTAAAAATTCCATCCATGTGTCCATATACATCACAAGATATATGTATGTGTAAATATGAACATTGGGTATGAAATATATTGTCCCATTTCAAATATAGATTTAGAAGAGGCATCTAAAACTGCCATCCATGTGGCCATATACATCACAATGTTTACACTACTTATTAGGTTATTTTAGTTTTTTGGCTATGAATGGAAACTTATTACCTTTACTTTGATTGATACTTCTTAATTTTTTTGTTTCCCCATTTCCATTTCCATGCCCAACTCAATTTGGATATATTTCCTGCTTCGTTTATGATTTAAACATGTGTAGGTTTCCATTATCTTAGATATTATGTAGACATCCAATATAGTTCTATACTACCCTAGAATCTTCAATGAGATTCCCAACATAACTCTATTTCGTCTACAATTTAATGGACACTTTGTCCTTGTTCTTTCTAAAAATAATAATATCTTATAATTTAATCTACATATGAGATAGAATTGTGATTTGATCTTATTTCCATTTAATTACCATGGACGTCTTTCCTAACATAAAAAATCTACATAAATCTTGTGTCAAATCAAAGAATCATCTAACATATTTAAACATGAAATTAAATATGTTTTTTGTGTTTGGATGCTAATACATATTTCTATGTATTTCAAAAAATTATTGATTTTTTCCACATCTATTTGTCCATGAAAAGAATACATTTCAAGTTTTTTTATTTGATTTGAGTAGAGCATTAAAATATCATATTAAAAGCACATTCGTTATCATAGTTTGTGTGATTTTTTATTTTGAGGGTCTTTATAGATAACATCCTTCTCTAACCACTGATTTTTTGTTGAGTTTTCTTCTTCCTTTTAATACTTTGGTCCATGTGTTGGCACTGTGATAATTAGAAATATAGTGAAATTCTCTAACTAACTTTGGCTTCTCACATTTTTGAAGTTTTTTGTCATGTGAATACCCCACCATCTTTTATTGTCCATTCCTCTCTATTCCTAGATGTAATGCCTAAGAACTCTCTTAGTATGTAGTATAAAGCTTTACTATACAATTTTTGATACCAATCCCACTCATGCTCTTTGAAGCTATGTCTGAAACATTTCATCTGAACAAAATTTAACTTGCATAATTTTCATAGTCATATAAATTCGTGTTGTTGTGATCAAATTTTATGCTCATAGATACATTAAATTTATCATTTTAACTTTAATGAAATTTAATGATATATATTATGAAATGAAATGCAATAATACAAAAAAAATAATATTTCAAAAGAGGTTTATGATTGAAAAGGTCTTGATCAAGGAAAAATTCAAAGATTAAAAATTTTATTTTATTAATCTCAAGAAATTATAAAAAAATTTAAAGACGCTTTATGTAATAGAGATTTGTGTGTACTCTAAATAAGCATAATAAATACACCAACATAGATCTGTATTAACATTCAACTTATTAGATATCAAGAAATTAAAACACAAACTTATCTATATGTGAAATATTAAAACAAAAATGAACATATACTAGTTTATATTAAAATTTGTATTTTAAATGTTATTATATTATAAATATATGTTGAACATTGATCATAGTGTTTTTTTTTTTAACTATTTTACATGACTTAGAAATGCATATCAATAGTTAGACTTCAATTACCTTTGTTTAGATTATTATATAGACATTAATGATGAAGATTTTTCTTGGGCTATATTTGGAAACTATTTAGGCTTGCCCAAATTATGTAGTTCTTCATTGAATTATTTATCTGCATGTTATATCTATGAACCTTTGTAGCCCACCCACGTGCTTTCAGCAAAGAATACTAGACTAATGGATTTTCTTTATTAACTACAGTGGTGGTCTAGTTACCAATGATTTTTCCTTATGGACTAAGGTGGTCTCATGATTCTGTTAAGAAATTCCTATATTATGGTGGTACCATTGGATATCTCCCTTAGCACATTTGTTTTAAAATTATATTTTTAATGTTATTATATTATAAAGATATGCTGAACATTGATCATAGTGTGTGTTTTAACTATTTTACATGACTTAGAAATTCATATCATTGGTTAGACTTCAATCACCTTTGTTTAGATTATTATATACACATTAATGATGGAGATTTTTCTTAGGCTATCTTTGGAAACTACTTAGGCTTGCCCAAATTATGTAGTTCTTAATTGAATTATTTATCTGCATGTTATATCTATGAACCTTTGTAGCCCACCCACGTGGCTTTCAGTAAAGGATACTAGACTAATGGATCTTCTTTATTGACTACGGTGGTGGTCTAGTTACCAATGATTTTTCTTTATGGACTAAGGTGGTCTCATGATTCTGTTAAGAAATTCCTATATTATAGTGGTACCATTGCATCATTAAAATTAAAATACAATTTGCCTCTTTTCCAAATGAGAACAACCATAAAATTATGATGAAAAAGTAAATTTAAAAACTTTTGAAGTCATTAAATAGCTCATAAATCAGTGATTTTCTAATTCAATATTATCGTGTATCAAACTTTGTATTATAAAGTTCAAACGATTTTAAATTTCGGATGTAATAAAATAATTAAAAACCAATTGTTCGAAGTTCCGTGGATAATAATGGAACGACTTACCTTGCTTTTTTACGGTAAATAATAAGTATACAAAGCCCGAATATCGTCTAATGCCCTAGTTTCTTTTCATTTGAAGTAACTAGATGTGTCAAGACTGGTCACTTAATTATGAAACTTTGTAACATAAAATTATACATAGTTGTTAGAGAGAAGCCAAATGTGCAACACTTAGTTCTTCCAGAGCCAACTGTGCAAATAAAAGTTCTTCCAGAGAAGCCAAACGTGCAAGAGGCAATGTGCAAAATGTGTAATTACTTAGTTGAAGTTCTTCCCGAGAAACTGAACTACATTCAACATCTATTGTTTGCCATAATTTATATAAGCTGATTTTTGCTGTTATTGCCATCCATTCCCTGGAGTCCTGTTGACGTTCTATGCATGTTGTTCTTTCCTCTCTAACAATGGTCTTCTTATCTTTTCTTCCAGTAGTTATTTTTGAGACGTTCTCGTTAGATGGATTGACACGGCTCCAAATCTTCATAATAGTGTCAAATTCGTTATTGGCTGTTAGACTTGCTAAGTGGCCTTCGGGATCTACACTATCAACAATATACATGAAACACCGTGCTTGAGAGTCGGCTTTCATAGAATCATCGATGACATTGTAATTAGTCGATCAGAAAAATACATCATAAAATGTGTCAACGAGACTGCTCTCATTTTGCATGAACCTTTTCCAACTTCGTGGAAATGTTTTTCTTCTTCGAGAGAGGTGGGAATTTCATATTCCACTGTCCCTGTTTTGTATCCCATTAAATTTACGAGCTCTGCACAAGTACCCTTACTCTTACATATATCTATGTGTGTTTTTGAATAAAGTGGATGTCCTAAGCGCTGACCTCCTTTTAGGTAGAGATTGTTTATAGGGTTACAACACCTAGTATAAAAGAAGAACTGGATTATCAAAAAAAATAAATTCATTAACAAGTTATTGAAAAATTTATATAATGGAAATTATCTACGTATCTTACACAAGATAAAATGGAAAGAAATAATAAAAGACTACAAAGAATTATAAGCACAAGCCCATGGGCTAAAATAGATTGCATGTGGACTAACCCTAGAAATAGTATCTTCCAGGACACCTTGTAGAGTGCAGCCCATCTTTCCACATGATCAATGAACCTCTTTTAAAATAATATAGCTAACAACAAGACAACCTTATGAAACAAATAAACCATAAGATTTTACTAACAGTTTATTCTTTGTGATTCTAGATGCTAAAATGTATTCTCATAATTGTATGACCTAATTTCTTTCTCTAGGATATCACTCACTCGAAACCAAATCCTCATGTTGAAGATGTCTAGTTGGTATAATTTACGTACTACGTTCTCAATTTATTCCAAAGGAAAGAAAGCGACATATTTTTATGCCCATATAAAGTGAGAGACCAAGTTGCTAATTTGAGACGAGTATCCACTTCCAGGGTTAATTATGGATGATTTCTAGAGACACAAACAATATCTCATTTATTTTATAAAAATCAAGCACCACCATTGATATGTAGTAACATAATACAGATAGGTGACAAGGATTGATGTCGTGGAATCTTTATTGATCTCTCATATTACCTGATAAAACTACCCAATTATATAAATAGTATATATCCTATGGGATACCCTTTTTTATTCTAGCCCTTAATAGGGTTTCCTTCTAGATAAAGTCCTTGATGAGGCATGGGCCTATATGGATAGGATTCAGATTTCACTATCCTATAATTTGGTAACACGTTCAATTTTATAGGCAACCAAATAGTGACACGAACAAAAAAAGAGGAATGAATCGATACAATTGGATACAACTCTAAGTTACTATAAGTGTTGGGTACCTATATTACTAGTGCAGTCCCTTATTTTTGTTAGTGTAACCCCCTTATTGTTATTGTTGTACCCATGTATTCCCCATATTGTTATTATTGTGCCCCATAAAACCCCACTATTGTTATTTTTGTGCCCTTATATTATTATTGTTAGGTCGGCTAGGATTATATTATGACCCCATGGACTCCTATATATAGAAAGGAGTTTTTGTCATTTGTATAATCCAATAATTTTTCATTTATGTAATGTAAAGGAGGTTTCCCCCTCGAAGTGGCTGATTTCTAAGGCGTTTATATCTCTTTTCTTCTATTCTTGGAGCTGGTTTCATAACATTTGGCATGAGAGCTTTGGATTCTAGGGTTTCGCTGCTTCAAACAGGTTATCGTGGCATTTTCGCTATAGCGTTTTTTTCTACCGAGGTTAAGAGGCTAAAAAAAATCCATTTGTGAATAAATCCCGAGGAAATTCATGTAAAAATTTCAGATCTTGGTTCGCAATATTTTCAGATATATGATCTATGGAAGTTAGGGTTTTGGAAGCTCCCGAATTTCATCTCAAAGAGGTGACATTGAGAAAATCATCATAACTCTTTTTTTCCATTTTTGGAGCTAGTTTCATAAAATTTGTTATCAAAGCCGAAGGAGGAAACAATGACACATGGCACACCATACAATTTCGCTCTACTGAACCAATCCATAATTAGGTCGTTGTGGGAGATTGGGCATAACATTTCCTTGAGGAATCCAAATCGGGTCTGAGCTATGGCATTGGAAAGAAGACTCTGAGGGCTAATACAGGATATAAATTCATATCTTGAAGATCCGAAATAACACAGACAAATTAGGTCCAATATAGACCTCCTAAAAAGCAAGAAAAATGTGTGTATTTTTTAAAATAAGTTTGCATAACATTTCTTTGAAAAATCATTTTGAAGTGATTCCAAGGTAATATTGAAGCATAGATATCAGTATTGAGTTATATAATGCCTCCCAAAAATAATTCCACACCCATTAAGCCCTCATAAAGCTCTATTATGATGCATGAAGAGGAAGAATTGCATTATGATATATCAAAATTACGGTTCCAAGTGTAACAAATTTCGATCTTACAAAGAGAAATCAAAGATGACATAGATGGTTTAAAAACATAAATTAAGGCTAAGTTGGATGGTTTGAAGGATCAAATGAAAGCTAATACGGATGATAAAGTAGTGGAAGATCACATCGAGCATCAACAACAAGTTCTCCAACTCTCAAAGGATAACCTAACTTTGGTACAGAATCGAATGAAACAACAGGAGGATCAACATCGCAGCAAAAGAAATTTTGAAGCAGTCACAAAAACAAGAACTCGACAACTATGAAATTGATCAATTTCATAGTATCTCAGCAAGTGGATGAACTTACCCGTTGAAGATTCCACATGGGAGGATGATAATTTTATACAGAAGCATCATGAAATAACCAATCGTTGAGGACAACACTTTTTTGAAGGAGAGCGGCATGTTAGATCCCGTTATTACTATTTTAGTCCCTTATTGTTTTAAGTGTATACCCCTCTAGTCCCCATATTGTTATTATTGTGCCCCATAAAACCCCACTATTGTTATTGTTGTGCCCTTACATTATTATTTTTAGGTTGGCTAGGATTATATTGTGACCCCATGGACTCCTATATATAGAAAGGAGGTTTTGTAATTTGTGTCATCCAAGAATTTTTCATTTATGTAATGTAAAGGAGGTTTCCCCCTCAAAGTGGTTGATTTATAAGGCGTTAATCTATCTTTTTTTTCTATTTTGGAGTTGGTTTCATAAAAATAAGCCATGGGAATTTTGACACACAACGTTTGACTAATGAGAGCTACATGTAATGGTCCCATAATTGGAATGACTATGGTTTCATAGGACATGCAATCATACCAATTAGGAGGAGATAATGAAATACAAAATTTTCATATTGTTTCTACATAAAATTCCCTTTTTTCCTCCAGTATGTACTCAATTTTCCTCCTTCTACTGTGTATAATAATCACTTCCTTACCCTTATTATGATTTTCCAAAATGGAATATAATTATGTTTTTCTCTTTCATTTTCTTTTATGGTTAATTATTAATGTGTGCTTTAATATTATTTCCATTGTTGTGCATAAAATGTTATGACTACACATAATCTTTCCTAATCTCATTAATATGGGGACACTCACATATACGTGTATCCCTAGGTCAACGGATAGGTTCAAATCAACTTAAAAACTATAGTTGGATCTCTAGGTTAGTGCATTGGTTATAACTATGCATGGGATAACCCTCAAACTCCATCACAAAGTAAATAAGATATTTTATGTTATCACATTCATCATCACATGCTAGATAAGGTTCATTTATTATGAATCTCCTTCGAAGAAGCTACGAGAATCTTTTTATATGCCCCAAGGTTTAAGAATGATCTTGCATGATCATTTAATTTCAACCAAACCATGTACAAGTCAATCCAATCATCAATTCAAGGTATACTTTGGTTTCTTAACCATGTGATGCTTGTGATTCCATTATAAATTTGAAACAATCGATGAGTTTCTAATTGAGGCCGAATATACCAACTCACATAGAGGAGTTTAACAACCTAGTTGTGTGAAGAATGAACCAATTTATAGTTGTTAAAACCACTTGGATTACAAATCCAGTTAGAATTATAATTATTTTAAATTTTTGTATTTATGCTTCAATTTGTAATTGAGTTTCGAGGGGTGTTTCCACTCCATTTGTGAAGTTGGAAAGCCTCATTCTTGTGTGTGTGTGTGTGTGTGTGTGTGTGTGTGTGTGTGTGTGTGTTGTAATACTGTCAAAATAAACGTTGTTATTATTTACATATATGTAAAATAAGTCAAGTTGTAATTCTAACAATAATACAATAGCTAGCACATTTTTGTTTACATGTTTATATGTGGATTTTGTATGTGGCACATGAAATAATTTTTTCATGGGGAAGTAGTAACCACTTGCATAGGTCAAATATTAAGGGGGGCCCACTCGAGGTAATGTGTTCTAATTTTGGTACATATACATGATTATGAGTTAATTACTTTTATGTCATCAATTTATTTTAGTTTCTCTATCCCAATTTATGTTTCAAGTTTTTTGTATGTCATGCCATGGAATCATAGTGCTAAGGAGCGTCCATAAACTTGATTCTACTTTGTGTATAGAGGTTAGTGGCAGAATTCATGGGCATATTTCCCAATCGATTCATCATTTAGGGTGCCTTCAATTAGGTTATGGGCCTAGAAAATTGTTGAACCCTTTTTTATATATGTGTGTGATTGAAGTTACTTCCACTTACTTTGTATGCTAGGTATACTAGTTTTCATGGTAGCGAAATAGTGATATTCATTATAGATAAAAAATATCTCTATGTATATTACATCATATGCCTAAAAAGGTCATACATGACACTTGGTTGATAATTAAATGATTTCATATTCTGAGTGAACCAAAACAATAATAAAAAACATATAAACACCATGAGGTAGTTAGACAAAAGTTTTTTTTTCCCTCAAGATCTATTTTACATATGATAATTTCCTTTGATTTATATTGTATAGAATTAAAGTGAAATAGATATGACTTTCCAGACATAGGTGTAGAATGCCTTCTCATATTTCCTTCCATATGATTCCTATCTAATATTATATAACCATAAAAGTGGAAAAAACAACATCTAAATATAGTTCTGCATTATAAGGCCTTGATTTGTAATGAAAAGTGGTAATTTCCTTTTAATATGCAACAAAGGCTTTTCCTAATGGCCATTTAGACTTATTAATGGGGTGATTTAAATTTGAATATTAGTTTTTGTTGTGCTAATTTATTTTCAGATATAAAACTTATTCGCTTATCTTATGCTTGATGTACAAGTTCCCTTATTGCTTATGTGTGTCAAGGAGGTAATTAAAACTGAATTTTATGAGTGAATTTGAAAACTTAAAGCATGAATTTAAATAGCTGAACAAAAGAAACATAAATAAAATAATAAATAGACAACTGAGCCAAATAAACATGGTTTTGATGAAGGATTTCACCCCTCCTGGGCTATATCTCCTTGGTCCAACTACATAGCTTAGGCCTTTATATTAGCTCAATTATGCTCAAAATATTGTTTACATGCATAAAATTATAATAGAACCTATTCCAATGAGTTAAAAGTATCTAAAAATATTACAAACGGCTATTTATTTACTCAATTTGGTTACAAGATGCTTTAGGCATCGTCTTCCCTCCTGTTGGCCCTAGGCTTAAAATTTCTTGAAGGCAACAAAAAACTTTGTAGATGACCTATTATGCCTCTACAACCTACTCCAATGGCTCCAAAACATCAAAATATACCAATAATGACCATTCCTGAGCAAAAATTGGTCGAAAAATGCCTTAGTTATGGAAAAACCCAATTTTCGTACAATTTTGCCTCCAAATCTGGAAACTGGCTAGCTAAGTCCACTAAAATTGGAGCTCTGCCTCATTTGGAAGACTCTGCCAAGTCCGCTGCAATATTAGTCTCGTCATTAAATTAATGATAATCATTGATTAAGTGTCATTAACTGCAGTGTTAGCGCTAAGGATCTTTAACGCGTTAGCCCTCTGGCACGGTCACAGGGTCACGGTCTTACCATGGGCCAGTCCCCTCCTCCACTCATTGGTGAACTGTGTAAGGTTTAAATATATGCGTGCCCCCATAGTAGTTAAGAAAAGTTGTGTGGTATGTTGGTTGGTGTGGGTGCTAGCATGGGGGAGGTCGCGTGGTCGACCCCGACCTCCGCCCCTCCTCGGTAATATAGTTTTTTTCATATAAGCCATTGAAATGGACCTTGGTTAAAATATATATGCGCTCATACGAACCTTTGAATTATACCTTGGTTAAAAATATATATGCGCCCACTCTTGACTTTAGATATAAAACATATATTGCGCCAACCTTAATTTCCATGGGGGAGGGCACGTGGCAACTGTGGTTGCTCCATTTGTCCCTTTTCCAATGGCCCAATTCCACAATATTTAAAAAAATAATAATAATGCACCCATACTCAGAAATTCAACCTTAGAATAGGAACAATTTGAATTCCCAAGCAACATTGGCGAATCTGAATGTGACACTTGTCATAGTGTCATTGGCTTAAAACTGGAGAATATTCCTTAGATATTCCTAAGATGCTGACTGAACTACCAATTCATCAGTTTGTCATTGTTTTGCACATTTTTTACTTGTTTGGAAAAATGGATAACAGGTCATAACTTACTCATACAGAGTCAGATTTGGACAAAACTAATTGCGTCGAAATTTTGACGACGAGCTCTATCTGGTTGTTCTAGTTTGGAGAATTTCTAAGCACTTTCATTTTTTAGCTAAATACTGAGCCTTTGATCATTCCTCTCAACTAGAAGGCTTTTGGACCCAAAAATATCTCTGATTACTAATCATGTGGATGAGGGTATTGTTCCCTCACCCTTCTAGTCTCTATCCATTGAAATTTTCCCAATTTCAAGATTTGAAGCTTTTTCATGAAAATTCAACTTTTTCCTTGATTCTTGCGACCTTCCATTGTTGTCATTGACACTGTCATGCTGCAATGTTTCTAAATTTGTAGAACAACAATCTATTCTTGCATAAACCATATTGTTCCTACCTTTTTCAACAATCAAAGGAAACTTAAAAACTTTCTCACCTTGTACACTATCACCATGGAAATTTTTAGTTGATCTCGCTTTGTACTTGCGTCGAATCTTGCCCAAGTATTTCTGTAATTGCCATGTACCTTTTGGAAACCATAAACCAGCATTTGTGGAACCCATGCCTTCTTTTCCAAGCTTCTTTGTCACTTTCTCTTCGACCTTTTCACTCTCTTGCACTGACATCTTGTTTCCAACACTGCTCAACACTAATGTTGACTATTACAAATGTTTTACATCTTTTTCACCTTCTTTCAAAGGAAACATGTTAACATCCTGAAACAACTAATTACAAGAATAAGCATCTTTTTGAAAATTTTGATTCAATACATCTCTTTGTTTGATCATCAACAATGTCAAGTTCTGACTTGCATTCACTATCCTCTTAATTTCACTTGCATGTACAAGGGACGAACCTGTCTGCTTCTTATGCGTTTTGATTATGTACTCAATAGCATCCTTAAAAAAGTGATACTTGTTCTCATGGTGATGAAATATCTCTCTTCTATTATACAGATAAGGACTTCCCAATACAATACCTAATATTTCAAGTGGCACCACATCAAGCTCAACTTCATCAAGAAAGCTTGAGTTGATGGGAATCTTACTAAGCACTTCCTTGTAACCTGCAAGTTTTCATTCTTGCATATTCAACCCAAAGGATATGGTATTGGATGTCTAATAATTTCAAGACCTATTTTCTTAACAAAATCTTTAGAAATCAAGTTAGCTTGTGACCCAATATTAAAAAGTGTATCAATCTTGGTATATTTAGAGACAACTCTAATGTTTGAAAGTTCTATTCTTGTATCTTCATCATGAGTATCATTTGAACAATTTGAATAAATAGTGCTTGCAACATGTTTACCTTTCAAACCCATGGTTGTAATCTTTGTCTCATCTCCTGAATCTTACCCTAAGTCATGTTCAGCTATAGCAACAGTTTTGCCTTTCTCTATGGCTTTCAGTATATTTGGTTTTTTATTCTAGATGAAGTTGCCAATAGTGGTCTTCATCATGGCTAGTCTTTGAACATTTTTTACATGTGAGCTTTTCCTTCTCCCTTTTTACAAAACTATTTCTTTTTCCGCTTCCAAAAAAATTTCCTTTTCCCTTACCCTCACTTTCACCTTTCTCATCTATGTTTTGTTTCCCCCTTGCCTCTAAGTGTGTGGCTTGTACATAAACTTCATCTAAATTGCTTGGGTTTAACATAAGGATAATATGTTTCAAATAGGAATGTAAACCACCAATGTATTTCAAGAGTGTATCTTGGGAATTCAAATTTATTCCTAACAACAAAGCTCTCTTTCTAAACTCGTGGGTATATTCTTGAATTCTCTGACCCTTGAGTTGCTTAAATTTTTTCCAACTCATAATAGATTTTTGCATATATTCTAATGGATAAAAATGTCTTTTAATGGAAGAAATAAACTCAACCCAAGAAATGGATATCATACCATGGATTCGCATTTCCTCTTGTGTTTGTGCTTCCCACCAAACTAGTGCTGCTCCTTTTAGCCTTAATGAAGCCAATTGTATATTTATATCTACTTCATGAAGATTCTGAATTCTACAATACAACTCTAATTGACGTATCCAATTTTCAAGCCTCTCTGCATTTACCTCACCATTTTTCATAGGAATTTCAAACTTAATGTCCAATTTAAGTAATAGAGTTTTTCCTTTTGTGGCTTTTGAGTGAGTGTGAGTGGTTTTTGTGTTGGAAGTGGAAGATGATGAAGATGGTGGAGATGGAGGTGGATTTCCTCCACCTCCCTTTGAACTCTTCTCTTAATCCTTCTTACCATCTAAAGTTCCTTCTCCATATGGAGGCTTAGAACTTTCACTTGCCATCCCAACAGTGAATACATCAAACATAACTTTAACCATCCTCTTTATGTCTTTGAATTCTCTCTTGAAATATTCCTCTTCTGAATGTTCTTGAGTCTCTCCAACACTTGAAATAATGGCTATAGATTCAAGCTCAAATTTTTATGCTTGTAACTCTTCAATCATCTCATCTTCTTGTACAAATTACACCTCTTCAATCTCAGCTTGTTGAGACAAAACTTGAGGTTCTTCAAGTGCAACTATGGGTGGAACTTTTGGTGAAGATTGATCCGGAATCATGCAGGAATGTAACAAAATACACATATAACCATAAATATAAAAATACAATGAAAATAATATTTCATTTCATTAATATCAAAGAACTGAAATCTGTTTGCAAACATAATGGAAATAAACTAGCTAGGGTGCTGGTAGCTTATCTTTGAGAAGAGATGTGGTGGCTACAGGCCTCTGAACTCTCTGTTACAGTGAGGCTCGAAGGCCTATATATTATTGATAAATAATGGGAAACACTAAACAAACAAAAACATAACTCTAGGAGATGAAACGCTATAATATGGGCCTCGTCGAGGTAAATTGGTACATCAATTTCCCAAGGTCATAACTTTGGCATACTATCTATGTTTGGCGCACATGATATGTCGTTAGAAATATATATCTGAGAACTACAACTGTTGATCCTAAATATCAAGTCCAACATGGAATCACATTCACCGGATTTTTTATGCCCAAAAAACATCGTTTAGGGCCTCAAAACGGCTTTAGAAGTTCAAGACTCGAAAAACTGCTCAAAATAGTAAATTGTGATATAATTAAGGAAACTGAAAAACTAAAAGAAACAATGGTGGGGGCCCAGGTGGAATAACTGGGTGACCACCAATATCCACCTGGATCATTCCTTCCCCCTTAGGAAGAAATGGTCCCCATTGCATTGAGTTCATGCATGAGATGAGGAAGCTTCTACTGAACTTGGTCCTTGGTGAATCACTTTTTTTTGGTGCAGGAGTTGGCCAACTTTGACAACTCGATAAAGTTGGATCTCTGATGGCAAATTTTCTTGATTTTCATGTCCATGATACAATATGTGGTGGCAAGTTCCATGCATTCTGGGTTTAAATATATTGGTGTGAGTTGTTCTACAATGTCAGAGGTGTCCAGTAGAGGTGGGAAATAGGGCTGAAGGTGGTCCACATTGAATACTGGGTGTAGACCAAGGAATGATGGAATATTGAGCTTGAAGGCATTATTCCTTACAACCTTTGTGATGGTGTATGATCCATATCGGAGCGGGCGAAGCTTGCAGTGGGGTACAGTGAGGCGCTCCTTGTGCAAATGTAGCCAAACTTTGTCGCCCGCCTGGAAGTGGTGTGGCACCTAATGTTTATCATGATGTTACATGTACTTAGCATTGGATCTGTCTAATATGCTATGAACTTGCTGGAAGATGTGCTGAATGTGCTCAATGAAGTTACTTTCTTTGTCAGCTTCAAACTAGACATGAGACAAATCGGCCTGAGTAGCCATAAATGGCATGGCTATGTCAATGGGAAATAGGGGTTGGAACCCCAGGCCCACCTGAAAAGGGTTGTGGCTAGCTGAGTTGTGGAGAGCCAATTTATAACTATGTTTTACATAGGGAAGGCTCTCATCCCATGTGTGTGGACGTTTTGAATTGTACATGTGCAGAATGTGTACAATCATCCTGTTGATGACCTCTGTTTGGCCATCAATTTGGGGATGGAAAGTTGTGGACTTGGTGAACTTGGTGTCCAGCATTGACCAAAGACTCGAACAAAATGTGTTGAGGAAACTCCTGTCTTGATCTAAGATGACAGACTGTGGGATCTCAAAGTGCACCCACACTCATTCAAAGAATATTTTACTAGTGGCTTCTGCTGTGATATTCTTCTTGCAGGCCGACATAATGGTCATCTTCGAGAATCTGTCGACGACCACGAAAACACAGTCATTTCCATGCTTATTAGAAGAAAGGCCCGACATGTAATCCATGGAGATGGATTCCCAAGGTCGACTAGAGGTAGGTAGTGGAGTATAGAGGCCTTGCTTCTTGATGGCCGGTTTGGCAATGGAGCAAGCAATGTAGGATCTGATTATTTCCCAACGTCCTATCGAGCGTTCAACCAATAGAAATAATTCTGTAGTACTGCCACTATTTTCTCGACCCCAAAATTCCTAGAGACTCTACTTTAATGTGCTTCCAAAATCATCTTGGCATATTCACTTAAAGGAACACAAAGGTGTTCTAGGTGACATAATAATGCATCCTGGAGGTGAAATTTTGAGACTTTCATACCCTCCAAGAATGTCTTGCTTGTGTGGTCTAATTCTAGATTGCTCTTGTAGAGAAGTGACCAATCAGAAGTCTCATTCCCACAAGAGTTGAGAACGGTGGTTAGCACCAAGATCGGTGGTCGACTGAGGCAGTCTGTAACATTATTGGTGCTGCCCTTCTTATACTCGATGTTCAAATGAAATTGTTGCATATATGTGGACCACTTCGGATGGTGAATGTTCTGAAATTTCCCTTATGTTTGTATGAACTGCAGGGGTTGATGGTCTACGTGGACGACTGTTTCCTTCCTCAAAATGTAATGTTTCCATTGGTGGCATGCCTACACAATAGAATACATTTCTTTTTCATAAGTAGGATACTTGTGGACTGTGTCAGACAGTGTGTCACTATGATATGCCACTTGATGCCCCTTTTGGGTAAGAACTACCCCAATAGTATAGTAAGAGGCATTTGTCTCGATTTGAAATGGTTGTTGCAAGTCTGGTAATGTGAGCACTGGGGCAGAGAAGAGGTGGTGTTTCAATTATATGAACGCCTTATGTTGAGATTTCGACCAAAAGAATTTATCTTTCGCTCCTCCCTTTGTGACTTGACTCAAGGGCCAAGTGATATAAGAGAATCCCAACACAAACCTACAGTAGAAATTAGCAAGACCCAGAAAGCTGCGAAGATCTGTTAGAGTCGTTTGGGCCGACCAATCCCAAATTACTTGGATCTTGGTTGGATCCACATGAACCCCCCGTTCATCAATAATATATCCCAGATACTAAACCTGGGTCATGACAAAAGTGAACTTCTCCAAATTGGCACACAACTTATGTTGCCGCAGTCTTTGGAGGACCTGACGGATGTGGTGGAGGTGCTCTCCCCAAGTATGCCCGAAGATCAGGATGTCATACAAGTACACTACTACAAATGAGTTGGTGAATAGCCACAATATGTCATCCATCAGCCTCATAAGGGTTGCAGGAGAATTCGTCAACTTGAAAGGCATGACCAGCCATTCGAAAAGGTCCTCCTTGGCTTTGAAGGCAGACTTCCACACATCGGAGGGTTCGATTGGCACCTGTTGATACCCAAACTTCAAGTTGATATTGTTAAAGAATTTCACCCCTTTGAGTTGATCTAGAAGGTTATCAATTCATGGGATCAGGTACCTATTGCGGACAGTGATCTTGTTCAGTGGCTGATAGACAATACAGAGTCTCCAAGTCCCATCCTTCTTCTACACCAACACGATCGAGCTCCCACGGGTTCATGAACTCGGTCGGATGTGAAATTTCTCAGTAGCTCCTGAATCTACCTCTTGATTTCATTTTTGTCCAGAACAGAGCGCTAATAGATCGTTTCATTGGGAAGCGACGCACCTGGAGTCATATCTATCGGGTGATTTACTTAACAGTGTAGAGGCACCCCTATGGGTGAGGTGAAGATGTCGATGTACTCGTCCGTGACCTTGTCCATTTGTTGTTGTCGTATGAAGGAGCCCTATCTGGAGGTCGTGGCCATAGTCTTCTTCTTTCCCTAGTGGCAGATTATCAGGAAAAAAAATTTCCTAGTTTTGGAAATGAGCTTACTTCATTGTTTTGCAGTAACCAAAGAGATAGCCACAGGCGGTGATACCTCTAGTACCCTGTACACCGTGTTTCCCAAAATAACAATAACAGTGCAAGGCTGGGACTCATACACATCATGTGGCTTCCACAAGTATGGTTGGCCTAATAATATGTCACAAACATCAAGAAGAGAAATTTCACATAATACCTCATTTGTGAAGGGATTGATGCTGTAGGGAAGGCGACACTGTTGGCTGATGCAGAGATTCCATCCTTGTTGAAGCCACCCGATGGTGTACAGTTGTGGGTGTGTTGTGGTCGCAAAGCTCAAATGATTCACGACCTTTCCTGAAATGAGTTTCTTTTGGCTCCCACTGTCGACAATGAACTGTAGCGGGGAGCTCTTTACCCACATCTAAGAGTGGAAGAGACGCTCCTCCTCCTTTGGATCTTTCAGTTCCTCCTTATGGATCTTTGCAGTGGCAACAATGGCATTGGGCTCTACATCAATAATCTTATTCCCTTTTTCATTCCCCTTGTAGGGTTCTGATTCAGAGTTGGAGCATGCATTTGATTCAGAAACCCTCATTTCATCCACCAGTGACAGCTTGGCACGACACTCACTTGTGTTGTGAGTGGAGCTCTTATGGAACTCACACCACTTTCTCGTGTCCTTATTCGGCTTTGTGGGGTTATTCTTTTCTTGAAGCTTTGGTAGGTTATCTTGGGCCGCCATGCCTTGGCTTTGTCCTTTCTTCTACCATTTGGGGGCACCTTTCCCTTGCTTTTGATTCATAGATCAAAAGTCTCGCTTCTTCTATTTTAATTTTTTCTCAATATTGGCAGCATACCAGTATGCATTACCAAGCAAGGAGATGTCGAGGAACTCCATTTCCTCCTGAATGTATTTTTGCAGACAACTGCGGTACTTTAGCACCAAATTTTTCTCCAAATATTTGATACCCAAATTTGTGTGTAGGGTATGAAACAAATTCGTCAGCTCATTCACATATTGATCCCTTTACTGCCGTAGCGTAGTCCATTGTATGTACTTTTCCTCATAGCTCCCCACGGGATAATATTTTTCCTTGATGGCATCTCAGAAAGAATTCCAAGTGGGTACGACTGAGAACATAAAGGGTTCCCCCTCATCCTTTTTCTCACAGTAGGTTCCCAACTAGTCCTTGACATGAAGGGTAGATTTGAGGAGTGAAAAAATAATCTTCTCCTACTTGGAAAATTCAAGAACTGAGAAATACCCTTCTAATAGATTCAACCATCTATCTAGGGCATTTGAATCTATTTGGCCCTCAAATATGGGAATGTCAAAGTTTACATGTACCTTAAAATGAGTTGCACCTCTAGAGTGGTTGTTGGATGTAGATGTGCCGCCAGTGGACAGTCATTGAAGGATCTGGGAAAATTTATCCATCATCGCATTCCTTTTTTTTCGAGGGCCTCCTCGAGAAATATTTTGATACGATCATCTGCTCCCTCATCTTTCTTTTCGTCCCACATGGGCGGCCATTGGGGTTTGTGAGGCTTATCTTGCAAAGGTTCAACCATATCGAGACCTAACTCCTTATACCCTAACCTGATTGGGGACATGCAAAGAAGGACCGAGAAAGAGAAGACCACTTTGATACCAATGATCCAGATTTACGCAGGAATGCAACAGAATACACATATAACCATGAATATAAAAAGCGGCAGAAATAACACTTTGTTTCATTAATATCAAAGAAATGAAATTTGTTTACAAATAGAATGGAAATAAACTAGCTAGGGCGGTGGTAGCTTATCTTTGAGAAGAGATGTGGTGACTACATGCCTCTGAAATATTTGTTACAGTGAGGCTTGAAGGCCTATATATTATTGAGAAACAATGAAAAACCCTAAACAACCAAAAGCATAACCCTAAGAGATGAAACACCAGAAAATGGGCCCCGTCAGGTTAAATTGGTACATCAATTTCTCGGAGTCGTAACTTGGCATACTATCTCTATTTGACACACATGATACATCATTAGAAATATCTATCTGAGGGCTACAACTTCTCATTCCGAATATCGAGTCTAGAATGGCAGGACAAAATCATATTTATAGGAGGTTTGATGCCCAAAAAACATCATTTAGGGCCTCAAAATGGCTCTGGAAGTTTAGGACCTAAAAAACTACTAAAAATAGTAAACTATGATATAATTAAGGAAATTGAAAAACTGAAAGGAACAATGGTGGGGCCCCAAGTGGAATAGGCAGGTGGCCACCACTATCCACCTATATCAAAGATGATACTCTTTCATCTCTCCTTCTTCTGGTCCTAATCTCAGGAATTGCAACCAACAACTTCCCTTAACCTTTTAGCAACTTTAACCTTGTCAACATCACAAATTTGCAACCATTATACTTGCACAAATCTTCAAGAAAATATCAAGAAAATAACCTTAACAACCTTATGCTCTGATACCAACTTGATCTGAATTTGAATGTTATTTTTGGCTATGCTAATTTCATTTTCAGATAAAAAACTTAGTCACTGATCTTATGCTTGATGTACAGGTTCCCTTGTTGCTTATGTGTGTCAAAGAGGTAATTAAAATTGAATTTTATGAGTTAATTTTCAAACTTAATGCATGAATTTAAATAGATGAACAACAACAACTTAAATAACAGCAGACACAAACAACTGAGTTGTAAGATCCCAAACCTTAATAATTTAGTGAGATTTAGCACATTATAATGTTCTTAATAAAATTTCATTCAGTAAAAACCATGAATATAGACGGGATTTGGAAATGCAACCTTTTATTTATATTATTAACTAAAAACAAAGATACATGCCCACACTGAAAAAGATTACAAATCCTCCCACCAAAAGATTGCTTGTCCTCAAGTGATCCACTTCTATCCACAATAGAAGCATTTGTACATTGATACTAGGATCCCATACAACCTAATGCATTGTTCCATCCCTCTATGTTGAATGTTCCTAAATGGATCTTTCGATACCTCGATCCCAAAAAATCATTTGACCAATCCTTCCCTCAATAGATTTACCTAGATCCCAAACAATCCTTTGGCCAATCTTTCCCCCAATGGATTCTCCTGGATCCCAATGCCACATAAATCCTGTGACCTATGGGTTATTTTACCATTTCAACCCTTCATCACTGCCCGCACCAAATTCCTAAGCTATAATTTTCCCTCAACTATGGGTATCCTCCAAATAATCAACCCATCAATATAATACCAACTTATAATCTCTCACCAATCCATAATTGGGAAAGAATGAATATCTGCAAATCTACTATGTTGATGTTGTGTGATGCTCGATTCATGTTGCTCTACTTGATTACCCAACATGATGTATTTGAAGAACTCTCCCCTGATCTTCTCAATGTATAAAGGTGGGTTGTTGGTTTTTCAAGCCTTATCCATGTATTCCTTTAGAGCGCTTCTACGGAAATCTCAATTATACTCCTCATGCGGCCTTGTGAGGGACTTGAGTTGTTCCTCAATACTAGACAACTTGGTCGATGATTTGGCACATTTCCCTATGAGTTCCTCAATTTTTCTGTTTTGCTGTAAGACATTGTCTCGTGTTGTCCAAATTCTTTGCTTCAACAACATAATATCTGTCTTGAAATACATGATCCTCTCCTGAAAGTCTTTCATTGGAAATTCTAGTGCACTGCAGAATGTCTCTATATTTTACTGCACCGGATGCCCCACAACCACTACTTCAACTAGAACCTTTTATTGGCCCTTTAGAAATGACTCATCCTACATACTATATTTTTCATGTTGCCCTGCATGATCATTGTCATCGTATTGATTTACTACGGTTGGCTCCTCATTTGATTCTCCTTGAGTGTATTCTTCTTGGACCTCTTTACATGTGAGGATAAGTTGTCCATCCTCTTTGGTTGTCCAACATGGATGTACTGGTGGACTTTTTTTTATACATGATTGACCATACTATTTATGGATGTCCTCCAGTGTATTTATAGACTCAACTACCACATCATCAAGAGGAATTACCCCCTTCCTTTTGTCATGTACTTTGTCAAGCTGACTAATCAACTTGTCCTGCAAGTTTCTCAGAAGAGCATGGTGTCGCTGCTCACCATTGGTACTTGACTGCTCAGCTCCTTTATAGGCCCTCTCTTGAAAACTGGTGAATCCATCTATGGATGAATTCACACGATCTAAATAGGTCTCTAATTTTTCCATCCTTGTCACCTCTTTATCATCTGGACATGAATGGTCTAGTGCCCAAACTCCCTTGCATACAAAGCATAAGCCTTTCCTCCTTAGTTCATTCTTTATGTCTCCAAAAATATTTGTTAGTTCCTCCTTGGTTAAGTTCTTTCTAAGTAGTTTGATGCTCTGTTTGATCAACCCCTCAGCTAGTTCATAAGCAACAAGTGATACAATTAGCTCCTTCCTCCAAATGCCCAACAATTTGGATCTCAATTGTTTACAGATGGCCCTATCTTCTCCTAAGATCGAAGATATGATCTTTTGCATGTATTTTTTGATGAAGTTTGGACGAGACATTGTAATTCCGATGCAAAAGTATTGGAGCATCTGAAGGATTAAATGATCACACTGTAGATCCAGCATAAGCATACCAAATCTGAATTTCATCATGCATTCCAAAATTGTGTGTTTCTGGAAAAAAGTAAGAATGGTGGTGTTTTCCAACCCTTGGAGTGCTTCTACCATTACTTGAAAATTCCTCCTCATGATCTCATCATTGTAGAGTAGTACTAGTGTTGTTAAGGCTATGATTTTACTGAGACAAGAGGCGACTGTGAGTCTAATATTTTCACAAGAATGCTCCAAGAAACTAGGTTGTATCAAAGAAAGCATGGATGGCTTCAAGGCCCAACTTGACCCTTCCCATTCTGATTTCTCTATCAAGCTCAAAGCCATATTTATTGTGTTTAGTTGTAGGAGGACATCTTCTAACTTTGTACCCTGTAATTTGGATCCAAGTTCAAAGAGACATTTTCTTTTTACATCTTCCTTTCAGATATATTTTGACTATTGAAGGATAACATTGACCTTTTGAGAGAAGGGCCTGTTGTTCTGCTCTTGCTTCTGATTTGTATGTTGTTGCCATATGTGATCCACAGAAGTATTGTAGCCCAAACAATTGACTGATGTATTCTTATGCTGATTCTTGTGGCGTTTCCAAAAATAAAATGATGACATTGTGGTTTGGCATCAATGGATCTCAATACTTTTTCTTCTCTCTTTGGCTTTCTTCAATATAACTGATTTACACCCTTTTGATAACTAGGCTTAAATCTTTAGAAACCATAAGGAAATCAATGACCTTTCTGTTTTGAATAGAAGTGTTAATACTATGCACCATATGGATACTTGACATATGCCTTATTGACCAATGGAAACTCATATGCTGTAAAGGATATAAGTCAAACCCATTTAAAATCTTTATATCTCCTAAATTCCAATCAATACCTGTAGAGGATATATCCACCCTTATGAATGTTGAATGCTGAATGGCTTCAATATGATGAGAGATAAGCCCCCAATTTATTAGTTTGGACCACAACCTACAATAATAACTCGTTACACTGAAGAGTTGTGTTGTAGGGTGGGGGTTGAACGTCATCTTTCAGGGCTTCGCTCCTCTGCTTAGTGTGATAGCAGGCTACAGTCTTGCATCCTTGGACAGGGTGTATTGGCACCTTCTTATAATGCGCAGAGGTTGCGTCCCTAGCTCTAGCGTTGCATACCGTTCGCCCTCCTCTTCAGCACAATGAGTTGCGGTATCCTTCACTTGATTGTGCATGAATTATTCTGTGACAGTTTGACTATATAAAAACCTCCCAAGAATTTCATTATTGATCGAATCAATGGGCCAAATCGCCACCGATTCTGCACACGAAAGTTTTGATTTTGGCGCTTAGATAATCTGCAGTCCCGGGCTCTTAACAATAGTGGAACCTATGATGAGGTTACCGCGAATGTGCAGTGGGAAGAATTTGTTGCAGGTCGAGGAGAAGCTAGGCCTAATCTCTGTGAACTATTCCAACGATTTCGTCCCTCTTGGTTGGCGTAATGGTGCTCACTCTGTTGCAGTGGATAGATGACGCGAAACTATGGTGATGAATGGCCCTTTAGTGTTGCACGGGGCTCCACGATATTGTGTCTCAGATCCTTAGCCGACTGGCTTCAATCTCCAGCTTCTTGAGTGGCCCTGATACCAAATGTCAGCCCTAACACTAGTTTCTATGTCTGTTGCTTGAGATCTGACTACAAGTCTTCCTTTCGATGCCCTGATGGCTTGGATTGCTAAGTCAATTGATGCACATGAGCGGGAAATAGCTCAATCTGATAGTTGGAACTTCCTCTATGTTCCGCTAGTCTTATAATTCTTGGAATCTGGCTTGAAATTCCTCATGTGAAAACTTGCTTGAGCTTTTAAATATTGGTAGCCAGAAAAACAAATTCCATTGGCCTAGTTCTGCATGGTGAAACAACTTGTTTCTACATTAATATTGGAGCTCTAAGGTTTTAAACGATTTAACTAACTTCAGGTCTGGCATAAATCTTCCTCTCCAAAACTTCAATCTACAGGATCTCATGGACTAAAAATAGGCTTGATTTCTAGATGGTGGGCAATAGATCTCGACCCTCAATCAATAGATCTGCCCTGTAAGCCTGCAAAATATTCTAACGTTAAGCCATGCATAAACTAATTGATGGATATGGCAATCTTTCTGCAAATATCAATTAGGGTGGATGTGAATAAGCCACCTAAATTGATGGATTTCTAGTTAGGGTGATTTAAGGCGGATCACCGAAAACTAGTTTCTCCTCGAACCCTCCATCAGTCTCAAAATTATTTTGTGATAAACCCTCAGGTTGTCAGGATGCACAGCTCTGATACCACTGTAAGATCCCAAACCTTAGTAATTTAGTGATATTTAGCACATTATAATGTTCTCAATAAAATGTCATTCAGTAAAAACCATGAACATAGATGGGATCTGGAAATGCAACCTTTTATTTATATTATTAACTAAAAACAAAGATACATGCCCACACCAAAAATATCTGAGCCTTTGTAGTGGCATGCTCAGTTGCTCATTAAAATAGAAAATCAATATTGAAGCACAATTGTGGATCCTGGATGGATCCACTTGACAAATTCACCACGGGGTTTCCATCCCAAGATTAATGCTAGAAATGGCCAAGCTAACTTCTCAACACAAACACAATAAAATAGATAATACCAGAATGATCCTAAATGCCTAGCTTCTATCCCTTTTTATAGACTTGATGCACCTTATTTTATTATTTTCCTCGAAAACCAACAACAAATACCATGGGCCAATACCATGGGAAAATACCACGGCAATACCATGGACCGATTCTGTCCACTTTTACTGAATCAGGAAAATGAATATTACATGAGTCTAATACACATGGTTTTAATGAAGGATTTCACCCCTCCTGGGCTACATCTTCTTGGTCCAGCTCCATAGAATGGACTTCTCTATTAGCTCAATTGTGCTCAGAATTTTGTTTACATGCATGAAATTCTCTTGGAACCTATTCCGATGAGTTCAAAATTTTTAAATCTATTAGAAATGACTATTTATTTACCCAATTTGGCTATCAAATGCTCGAAGTGTGGCCTTCCCTCCTACTAGCGCTAGGCTTCAAATTTCTTCAAGGCAACAAAAACCTTTGTAGATGACCTCTTCTGCCTCTGAAACCTACTCCAATGGCTTCAAAACATCAAAAGCTACCAATAATGACTCTTCCTGAGCCAAAATTGGTTGAAACTTGCCTTAGTTATGGAAAAAACCAAATTTTCTACAATTTTGCCTCCAAATATGGAAACTGGCAAGATAATTCCACTAAAACTGGAGCTTCGCCTCATTTGACGGACTCCGCCAATTCCGTCGACATATTAATCTTGTCATTAAGTTAACGATAAACATTGATTAAGTGTCTTTAACTGCAGTGTTAGCGCTAAGCACGTTTAACATGTTAGCCATCCAGCATGGTCACAGGGTCATGATCTTATCATGAGGGGGCTGGCCCATGGGGCTAGGCCCCTCCTCGGCCCTTTGATTAATTGCATAAGGTTTAAATATGTGTGTGTCCCCATAGTAGTTAAGAAACATTATGTGGTCTATTAGTTGGTGTGGGTGCTAACATGGGGGAGGTCACAGGGTCGACCCTGACCTCTGCCCCTCCTCAGTTATATAATTTTTGTCATACGAACCATTTAAATGGACTTTGGTTAAAATATATATATGCACTCTTGCTAACCTTAGAATTGGACCTTGGTTAAAAATATATATGCGTCCACTCTTGAATTTGCATATAAAACATATATGGTGCCAACCTTAATTGCCACGGGGGAGGGCACGTGGCAGCCTCTGGCTGCTCCACGTGTCCCTTCACCATTGGCCCATTTCCATCATATTTAAAAAATAATAATAATAATGCACCCATACTTAGAAATTCAACCTTAGAATAGGAAAAATTTCAATTCCCAAGAAACATTAGTGAATCTGGCTGTGACACTCGTCCCAGTGTCATTGGCTGAAAGTTGGAGAATATTTCCTGGATATTCCTAAGATGCCGACTGGACTGCCAAGTCATCAGTCTCTCACTGTTCTGCTCATTTTTTACTTGTTTGGGAAAATGGACAACTGGTCATAACTTAGTCATACAGAGTTGGATTTGGACGAAAGAATTGCACCGAAATCATGGCGACGAGATCTATCAGGTCGTTATGGTTTGGATAATTTTTTAGCACTTTCATTTTTGAGCTAAATACTAAGCCTTTGATCATGGGGTAACATTGATTTTTAAATCTACATGAAAGGAGACATTTTGATATGTATAAAGAAGAAAAGGGTTATGAACATGTATTTCATTTTGGAAGAATATAATTGATAAGTGAAGAAAACAATATTGACAAACTAATGTCATTTATTATGAGACTATATATAAATCTTTGAACACTCATTTTTAGAGAATTGAGAAAATAAAATCTATTTTTTTTTCCATACACAATGTTGGAAATGAGAAACAATTCTCCTGTAAGACTTGTACTTGAAGCTACAAAGCTATACTATACTTGAGAAACATATTCCAGCAATTGAGGGTTGTTAAATTGGACCTTTTCGTAAGAAGCCTAGATATATATTCCTTAAAAAAGGATAAATTTATACAAGGGTAAACTCTCATAGTACAATCACTATATCATGATTGTGGAATATGATTTGGATAGGGAAAAGAAAAGTCTTTACTAAGATCTAGATGATACTTTTAAGTTAAATAAAGTAGATGTTCAATGCTTGAAGCCAAATTGTGTTTAAATAATAAAAAACTAATACTACATCATTTGGAACAAAATATCTTCATTGATGTTAATAACATCATATGGGCATGGTCATGGATAGGAGAGAAAATCAAATTAATCGAGGTAAGAAATTAAGGCACAAGAAGAAGAAATGGGGAATAATTATGAGAGTGGAAGTGATTGGTTGATAAATGAGGGTTTATGTGCATAATGTTGGATTAATATTAATTAAAAAGTATAAATCTCAAATACAATGATATGTGTCTTGTTTGTTATTATTTTATTACATATTTTCCATTTTAATGAATTCAATAATGGTGGTCATAGTGATATTATGCATGCACATCAAAAATAATTGTTGATAAGTGCAAATATACATTAAATATAGATTTAAATTTATTTACAAATTAATAAAAAAAACTCATAATATTGAAATGTAAATACACAATTTAGGAAGTAAATATTGGCCCTTTTAAAACTAAAATGCATAGGTTTTGGAATTAAAATTGACACTTTTGTATTTCAAAATTTACAAGTTTTAAATTCCAAATAATGCTTCAGAATAAAACATTATAGTTTTGGAATTGAAAATTCCACTTTTAGAAATGGATATTTTTGGAATAAAAAACCACATTTTTTGGGTTTGAAATTATTCAAGCCTTATACTTCTACATCCTAATATCACCACATATAGGACCTTATTTTCCACTTTAAAGAGGGTAATATTGAATCTTTTAAAATCCAAATCCATAATTTTAATTTAGACTATATGTAATTAACCCAAATTTAATTATATAAGAGTTTGCATTGATATTTACTAATGTATGTATGTGTAAACATGAAGATTGGTTATCAAATATATTGTCCCATTTCAAATATACATTTAGAAGAGGCATCTAAAAATTCCATGTGTCCATATACATTACGATGTTTACATTACTTATCATCTTATTTTACTTTCGTGGAAGAGGCATCGCTGGAGTAGTTCACAGAGATTAGGCCTAGCTTCTCCCCGACCTGCAACAAAGTCTTCCCACTGCACATTCGTGGTAACCTCATCACAGGTTCCATTGCATGCCAGACGCTGGATTTTTCATGGAGCCCGGGACTGCAGATTATCTAAGCGCCAAAATCAAAACTTTCGTGTGCAGAATCGGTGGTGATTTGGCCCATTGATTCGATCGATAATGAAATTATTGGGAGGTTTGTATATAGTCAAACTGTCACGGAATAATTCATGCACAATCAAGTGAAGGATACCGCAACTCATTGTGGTGAAGAGGAGGGCGAACGGTATGCAACGGACGCAACCTCTGCGCATTTTTAGAAGAGGCATCTAAAAAGTAGAGGTGTCCATTCAACTTTTTACGAGAACCACTTCCTCCCAAAAAGCAAAGGTGTATGTATCTAGGTGACTGGTGGGACAAAACCCGTGGACCAATTAGTCCAAAAAGTAGAGGTGTCCATTCAACTTTTTGGACACCTCCCAAAAAAGTTGAATGGACACCTCTACTTTTTGGACTAATTGGTCCACGGGTTTTGTCCCACCAGTCACCTAGATACAGACACCTTTGCTTTTTGGGAGGAAGTGGTTCTCGTAAAAAGTTGAATGGACCCAAAAAGTTGAATGGACACCTCTACTTTTTGGACTAATTGGTCCACGGGTTTTGTCCCACCAGTCACCTAGATACACACACCGTTGCTTTTTGGGAGGAACTGGTTCTCGTAAAAAGTTGAATGGACACCTCTACTTTTTGGACTAATTGATCCACGGTTTTTGTCCCACACCTTTGCTTTTGTCCCACACCTTTTTGGACTACATACAGACACCTTTGCTTTTTGGGAGGAACTGGTTCTCGTTTATTGTTCTCTTCTAAATCTATATTTGAAACGGGACAATATATTTGATAACCAATCTTCATGTTTACATATACATATATTAGTAAATATCAATGCAAACTCCTATATAATTAAATTTGGGTTAATTACATATAGTCTAAATTAAAATTATGGATTTGGATTTTAAAAGATTCAATATTACCCTCTCTAAAGTGAAAAATAAGGTCTTATATGTGGTGATATTAGGATGTAGAAGTATAAGTCTTGAATAATTTCAAACCCAAAAAGTGTGGTTTTTTATTCCAAAAAAATCCATTTCTAAAAGTGGAATTTTCAAACTATAATGTTTTATTTTGAAGCATTATTTCGAATTTAGAACTTGTAAATTTTGAAATACAAAAGTGTCAATTTTAATTCCAAAACCTATGCATTTTAGTTTTAAAAGCGCCAATATGTACTTCCTAAATTGTGTATTTACATTTTAATATTACAAGTTTTTTTTATTAATTTGTAAATAAATTTAAATCTATATTTAATGTATATTTGCACTTATCAACAATTATTTTTGATGTGCATGCATAATATCACTATGACCACCATTATTGAATTCATTAAAATGGAAAATATGTAATAAAATAATAACAAACAAGACACATATCATTGTATTTGAGATTTATACTTTTTAATTAATATTAATCCAACATTATGCACATAAACCCTCATTTATCAACCAATCACTTCCACTCTCATAATTATCCCCCATTTCTTCTTCTTGTGCCTTAATTTCTTACCTCGATTAATTTGATTTTCTCTCCTATCCATGACCATGCCCATATGATGTTATTAACATCAATGAAGATATTTTGTTCCAAATGATGTAGTATTAGTTTTTTATTATTTAAACACAATTTGGCTTCAAGCATTGAACATCTACTTTATTTAACTTAAAAGTATCATCTAGATCTTAGTAAAGACTTTTCTTTTCCCTATCCAAATCATATTCCACAATCATGATATAGTGATTGTACTATGAGAGTTTACCCTTGTATAACTTTATCCTTTGGAAGGAATAGATATCTAGGCTTCTTACAAAAAGGTCCAATGTAACAACCCTCAATTGCTGGAATATGTTTCTCAAGTATAGCTTTGTAGCTTCAAGTACAAATTTTACAGGAGAATTGTTTCTCATTTCCAACATTGTGTAAGGAAAAAAAATAGATTTTATTTTCTCAATTCTCTAAAAATGAGTGTTCAAAGATTTATATATAGTCTCATAATAAATGACCTTAGTTTGTCAATATTTTTTTCTTCACTTATCAATTATTTTCTTCCAAAATGAAATACATGTTCCTAACCCTTTTCTTCTTTATACATATCAAAATGTCTCCTTTCATGTAGATTTAAAAATCAATGTTACCCCATGATCAAAGGCTTAGTATTTAGCTCAAAAATGAAAGTGCTCAGAAATTATCCAAACCATAACGACCTGATAGATCTCGTCGCCATGATTTCGATGCAATTCTTTCGTCCAAATCCAACTCCGTATGACTAAGTTATGACCAGTTGTCCATTTTCCCAAACAAGTAAAAAATGAGCAGAACAGTGAGAGACTGATGACTTGGCAGTCCAGTCGGCATCTTAGGAATATCCAGGAAATATTCTCCAACTTTCAGCCAATGACACTGTGATGAGTGTCACAGCTAGATTCACTAATGTTTCTTGGAAATTGAAATTTTTCCTATTCTAAGGTTGAATTTCTAAGTATGGGTGCATTATTATTATTTTTTTTAAATATGATGGAAATGGGCCAATGGTGAAGGGACACATGGAGCAGCCAGAGGCTGCCACGTGCCCTCCCCCGTGGCAATTAAGGTTGGCGCCATATATGTTTTATATGCAAAGTCAAGAGTGGACGCATATATATTTTTAACCAAGGTCCAATTCTAAGGTTAGCATGAGTGCATATATATATTTTAACCAAAGTCCATTTAAATGGTTCGTATGACAAAAATTATATAACTGAGGAGGGGCAGAGGTCAGGGTCGACCCTGTGACCTCCCCCATGTTAGCACCCACACCAACTAATAGACCACACAATGTTTCTTAACTACTATGGGGACACACACATATTTAAACCTTATGCAGTTCATCAAAGGGTAGAGGAGGGGCCTAGCCCCATGGGCCAGCCCCCTCGTGATAAGATCGTGACCCTGTGACCATGCTGGATGGCTAACATGTTAAACGTGCTTAGTGCTAACACTGCAGTTAATGACACTTAATCAATGTTTATCGTTAAGTTAATGACAAGATTAATATGGTGACAGAATTGGAGGAGTCCGCCAAATGAGGCGAAGCTCCAGTTTTAGTGGACTTATCATGCCAGTTTCCATATTTGGAGGCAAAATTGTAGGAAATTTGGTTTTTTCCATAACTAAGGCAAGTTTCGACCAATTTTGGCTCAGGAAGAGTCATTATTGGTAGATTTTGATGTTTTGGAGCCATTGGAGTAGGTTTCAGAGGCAGAAGAGGTCATCTACAAAGGTTTTGGTTGCCTTGAAGAAATTTGAAGCCTAGGGCTAGTAGGAGGGAAGGCCACACTTAGAGCATTTGGTAGCCAGATTGAGTAAATAAATAGTCATTTCTAATAGATTTAAAAATTTTGAACTCATCGAAATAGGTTCCAAGAGAATTTCATGCATGTAAACAAAATTCTGAGCACAATTGAGCTAATAGAGAAGCCCATTCTATGGAGCTGGACCAAGAAGATATAGCCCAGGAGGGGTGAAATCCTTCATTAAAAACATGTGTATTAGACTCATGTAATATTCATTTTCCTGATTCGGTAAAAGTGGATGGAATCGGTCCATGGTATTACCATGGTATTTTCTCATGGTATCGGCCCATGGTATTTGTTGTTGGTTTTCGAGGAAAATAATAAAATAAGGTGCATCAAGTCTATAAAAATGGATAGAAGCTAGGCATTTAGGATCATTCTGGTATTATCTATTTTATTGTGTTTGTTTTGAGAACTTAGCTTGGCCAGTTCTAGCATTAATCTTGGGATGAAAACCCTGTGGTGAATTTGTCAAGTGGATCCATCCAGGGTCCACAATTGTGCTTCAATATTGATTTTCTATTTTAATGAGCAACCGAGCATGCCACTGCAAAGGCTCAGATATTTTTGGTGTGGGCATGTATCTTTGTTTTTAGTTAATAATATAAATAAAAGGTTGCATTTCCAGATCCCGTCTATCTTCGTGGTTTTTACTGAATGACATTTTATTGAGAACATTATAATGTGCTAAATATCACTAAATTACGAAGGTTTGGGATATTACAGTGGTATTAGAGCTGTTCATCCTACCAACCTGAGGGTTTATCACAAAATAATTTTGAGACTGATGGAGGGTTCGAGGAGAAACTAGTTTTCGGTGATCTGCCTTAAATCACCCTAACTAGAAATCCATCAATTTAGGTGGCTTATTCACATCCACCCTAATTGATATTTGCAGAAAGATTGCCATATCCATCAATTAGTTTATGCATGGCTTAACGTTAGAATATTTTGCAGGCTTACAGGGCAGATCTATTGATTGAGGGTCGAGATCTATTGCCCACCATCTAGAAATCAAGCCTATTTTCAGTCCATGAGATCCTGTAGATTGAAGTTTTGGAGAGGAAGATTTATGCCAGACCTGAAGTTAGCTAAATTGTTTAAAACCTTAGAGCTCCAATATTAATGCAGAAACAAGTTGTTTCACCATGCAGAACTAGGCCAATGGAATTTGTTTTTCTGGCTACCAATATTTAAAAGCTCAAGCAAGTTTTCACATGAGGAATTTCAAGCCAGATTCCAAGAATTATAGGACTAGAGGAACATAGAGGAAGTTCCAACTATCATATTGAGCTATTTCCCGCTCATGTGCATCAATTGACTTAGCAATCCAGACCGTCAGGGCATCGGAAGGAAGACTTGTAGTCAGATCTCAAGAAACAGACATAGAAACTAGTGTTAGGGTTGACATTTGGTATCAAGGCCACTCAACAAGATGGAGATTGAAGCCAGTCGGCTAAGGATCTGAGACACAAGATCATGGAGCCTCGTGCAACGCTAAAGGGCCATTCATCACCATAGTTTCGTGTCATCTATCCACTGCAATAGAGAGAGCGCCATTACGCCAACCAAGAGGGACGAAATCGCTGGAGTAGTTCACAGAGATTAGGCCTAGCTTCTCCTCGACCTGCAACAAAGTCTTCCCACTGCACATTCGTGGTAACCTCATCACAAGTTCCACTGTTGTTAAGAGCCCGTGACTGCAGATTATCTAAGCGCCAAAATCAAAACTTTCGTTTGCAAAATCGGTGGTGATTTGACCCATTGATTCGATCGATAATGAAATTATTGGGAGGTTTGTATATATTCAAACTATCACGGAATAATTCATGCACAATCAAGTGAAGGATACCGCAACTCATTGTGGTGAAGAGGAGGGCGAACGGTATGCAACGCTGGAGCTAGGGACGCAACCTCTGTGCATTATAAGAAGGTGCCAATACACCCTGTCCAAGGATGCAAGACTATAGCCTGCTATCACACTAAGTAGAGGATCGAAGCCCTGAAAGATGACGTTCAGCCCCCACCCTACAACACAACTCTTCAGTGTAATGAGTTATTGTTGTAGGTTGTGGTCCAAACTAATAAATTGGGGGCTTATCTCTGATCATATTGAAGCCATTTAGCATTCAACGTTCATAAGGGTGGATATATCCTCTACGGGTATTGATTGGAATTTAGGAGATATAAGGATTTAAAATGGGTTTGACTTATATCCTTTACAGCATATGAGTTTTCATTGGTCAATAAGGCATACGTCAAGTATCCATATGGTGCATAGTATTAATACTTCTATTCAAAATAGAAAGGTCATTGATTTCCTTATGGTTGCTGACGATTTAAGCCTAGTTATCAAAAGGGTGTAAATCAGTTTTATTGAAGAATGCCAAAGAGAGAAGAAAAAGTATTGAGATCCATTGATGCCAAACCACAATGTCATCATTTTATTTTTGGAAACGCCACAAGAATCAGCATAAGGATACATCAGTCAATTTTTTGGGCTACAATACTTCTGTGGATCACATATGGCAACAACATACAAATCAGAAGCAAGAGCAGAACAGCAGGCCCTTCTCTCAAAAGGTCAATGTTATCCTTCAACAGTCAAAATATATCTGAAAGGAAGATGTAAAAAGCAAGTGTCTCTTTAAACTTGGATCCAAATTGCAGGGTACAAAGTTAGAAGATGTCCTCCTACAACTAAACACATTAAATATGGCTTTGAGCTTGATAGAGAAATCAGAATGGGAAGGGTCAAGTTCGGCCTTGAAGCCATCCATGCTTTCTTTGATACAACCTAGTTTCTTGGAGCATTCTTGTGAAAATGTTAGACTCACAGTCGCCTCTTGTCTCAGTAAAATCATAGCCTTAACAACACCAGTACTGCCCTACAATGATGAAATCATGAGGAGGACTTTTCAGGTAATGGTAGAAGCACTCCGAGGGTTGGAAAACACCACCATTCTTACTTTTTTCTAGAAGCGCACATTTTTGGAACGCATGGCAAAATTCAGATTTGGTATGCTTATGTTGGATCTACAGTGTGATCATTTAATCCTTCAGATGCTCCAATAATTTTGCATTGGAATTACAACATCTCATCCAAACTTCATCAAAAAATACATGCAAAATATCATATCTTCGATCTTAGGAGAAGATAGGGCCATCTGCGAACAATTGAGATCCAAATTGTTGGTCATTTGGAGGAAGGAGCTAATTGTATCACCTGTTGCTTATGAAATAGCTGAGGGGTTGATCAAACAGAGCATCAAACTACTTAGAAAGAACTTAACCAAGGAGGAACTAACAAATATTCGTGGAGACATAAAGAATGAACTAAGGAGGAAAGGCTTATGCTTTGTATGCAAGGGAGTTTGGGCACTGGACCATTCATGTCCAGATGATAAAGAGGCGACAAGGATGGAAAAATTAGAGACCTCTTTAGATCGTGTGAATTCATCCATAGATGGATTCACCAGTTTTCAAGAGAGGGCCTATAAATAATCTGAGCAGTCAAGTACCAATGGTGAGCAGCGACACCATGCTCTTCCGAGAAACTTGCAGGCCAAGTTGATCAGTCAGCTTGACAAAGTACATGACGAAAGGAAGGGGGTAATTCCTCTTGATGATGTGGTAGTTGAGTCTATAAATACACTGGAGGACATCCATAGAGTATGGTCAATCAGGTATAAACAAAAGTCCACCAGTACATCCATGTTGGACAACTAAAGAGGATGGACAACTTATCCTCACATGTAAAGATGTCCAAGAAGAATACACTCAAGGAGAATCAAATGAGGAGCCAACCGTAATAAATCAATATGATGAGCATGATCATGCAGGGAAAAATGAAAAATATAGTATGAAGGATGAGTCATTTCTAAAGAGCCAATAAAAGGTTCTAGTTGAAGTAGTGGTCGTGGGGCATCCGGTGCAGTAAAATATAGAGACATTCTGCAGTGCACTATCATTTCCAATGAAAGACTTTTAGGAGAGGATCATGTATTTGAAGACAAATATTATGTTGTTGAAGCAAATAATTTGGACAACTCGAGACAATGTCTTACAGCAAAACAGAAAAATTGAGGAACTCATAGGGAAATGTGCCAAATCATCGACCAAGTTGTCTAGTATTGAGGAACAACTCAAGTCCCTCACAAGGCCGCATGAGAAGTACAATTGGGATTTCCATAGAAGCGCTCTAAAGGAATACATAGATAAGGCTTGCAAAACCAACAACCCACCTTTATACATTGAGAAGATCAGTTGAGAGTTCTTCAAATACATCATGTTGGGTAATCAAGTAGAGCAACATGAATCGAGCATCGCACAACATCAACATAGTAGATTTGCAGATGTTCATTCTTTCCCAAGTATGGATTGGTGAGATATTATGAGTTGTTATTCTATTGATGGATTGATTCTTTGGAGGATACCCATAGTCGAGGGAAAATTACAGCTTAGGCATTTGGTGCGGGCAGTGATGAAGGGTTGAAATGGTAACATAACCCACAGGTCACAGGATTTAGGTGGCATTAGGATCCAGGAGAATCCATTAGGGGAAAGATTGGCCAAAGGATTGTTTGGGATCCAGGTAAATCTATTGAGGGAAGGATTGGTCAAATGATTGTTTGGGATCGAGGTATCGAAAGATCCATTTAGGACCATTTAACATGGAGGGATGGAACAATACATTAGGTTGTATGGGATCCTAGTATCAATGTACAAATGCTTCTATTGTGGATAGAAGTGGATCACTTGAGGACAAGAAATCTTTGGGCGGGAGGATTTGTAATCTTCCTTTTTTGGTGTGGGCATGTATCTTTGTTTTTAGTTAATAATATAAATAAAAGGTTGCATTTCCAGATCCCGTCTATATTCATGGTTTTTACTGAATGAAATTTTATTAAGAACATTATAATGTGATAAATCTCACTAAATTATTAAGGTTTGGGATCTTACAACTCAGTTGTTTGTGTTTGCTGTTATTTAAGTTGTTGTTGTTCATATATTTAAATTCATGCTTTAAGTTTGAAAATTAACTCATAAAATTCAATTTTAATTACCTCTTTGACACACATAAGCAACAAGGGAACCTGTACATCAAGCATAAGATCAGTGAATAAGTTTTATATCTGAAAATGAAATTAGCACAACCAAAAATAACATTCAAATTCAGAGCAATTTGGTATCAAAGCATAAGGTTGTTAAGGTTAATTTCTTGATATTTGCTTGAAGATTTGTGCAAGTATAATGGTTGCAAATTTGTGATGTTGACAAGGTTAAAGTTGCTGAAAGGTTAAGGGAAGTTGTTGGTTGCAATTCCTGAGATTAGGACCAGAAGAAGGAGAGATGAAAGAGTATCATCTTTGATATAGGTGGATATTGGTGGCCACCCGCCTATTCCACTTGGGGCCCCACCATTGTTTCTTTCAGTTTTTCAGTTTCCTTAATTATAGCATAGTTTACTATTTTTAGTAGTTTTTTAGGTCCTGAACTTCCAGAGCCATTTTGAGGCCTTAAATGATGTTTTTTGGGCATCAAACCTCCTATAAATATGATTTTTTCCTACCATTCCAGAGTCGATATTCGGAATGAGAAGTTTTAGCCCTTAGATAGATATTTCTAATGATGTATCATGTGTGTCAATAGAGATAGTATGCCAAAGTTACGACTCCGAGAAATTGATGTACCAATTTAACCTGACGAGGCCCATTTTCTGGGAACTTGACTAGAGAGGTGAAGTGGAAACTTGACTGGCCGGTTGGATAATAAACGAGAACCAATTCCTCCCAAAAAGAAAAGGTGTCTGTATCTAGGTGAGTGGTGGGACAAAAACCGTGGATCAATTAGTCCAAAAAGTAGAGGTGTCCATTCAACTTTTTACGAGAACCAGTTCCTCCCAAAAAGCAACGGTGTCTGTATCTAGGTGACTGGTGGGACAAAACCCGTGAACCAATTAGTCCAAAAAGTAGAGGTGTCCATTCAACTTTTTGGGCCAAAAAGTTGAATGGACACCTCCCCAAAAAGCTGAATGGACACCTCTACTTAAAGCTGAATGGACACCTCTACTTTTTGGACTAATTGGTCCACAAGTTTTGTCCCACCAGTCACCTAGATACAGACACCTTTGCTTTTTGGGAGGAACTGGTTCTCGTTTATTGTCCAACCGGCCAGTTAAGTTTCCACTTTGCCTCTCTAGTCAAGTTCCCACGCGTTTTACCTTTAAATTGGTAGTGACAGCCATCAATTCTGCAGACCCAAGCTTGTCTCTTTGCGTATTGGTCTATAAACGCAACGTGACACTAAAACGAAAAAGTAGAGAATCCATGTGGACCATAATTCCACCACCGGCTATGAAGCAATTGAATTCGAAATAGGCAAAGCATTTAAGTCTTTATTAAAATATTTTTATATACAGTTAATTAAATTTATCTTAAATATGTTTGTTATACTCTCACCTAAATCAAATAATGAACTTTTCCTCCTCTAAAACCATAAGTTATTTCCTCTGCAAATTGCATCCATAGAAGCCACCCGATGGTGTATAGTTGCGGGTGTGTTGTGGTTGGAAATATCAAACGATTCACAACCTTTCTTGAAATGAGGTTCTTTTGGCTCCCACTGTCGACAATGAACTGTAGTGGGGAGCCCTTTATCCACATCTAAGAGTGGAAGAGATGCTTCTCCTCCTTTGGATCTTCCAGTTCCTCCTTCTAGATCTTTGCAGTGGCAAAAATGGCATTTGGCTCTGCATCAATAATCTTCTTCCCTTTGTCATTCCCCTTGTCGGGTTCTGATTCAGAGTTGGAGCATGCATTTGATTCAGAAACCCTCATTTCAGCGACCAGTGACAGCTTGGCATGACACTCACTTGTGTTGTGAGTGGAGCTCTTATGGAACTCACACCACTTTCTCGTGTCCTTCTTCGACTTCGTGGGGTTGCTCTTTTCTTGTGGCTTCAGTAGGTTATTTTGGCCCGCCATGCCTTGGCTTTGTCCTTTCTTCTGCCGTTTGGGGGCACCTTTCCCTTGCTTTTGATTCATAGATCCAAAGTCTTGCTTATTCTGTTTGAATTTTTTCTCAATATTGGCAGCATACTAGTATGCATTACCAAGCAAGGAGATGTCGAGGAACTCCATTTCCTCTTGAATGTATTTGTGCAGACAACTGCGGTACTTCAACACCAAATTTTTCTCCAAATATTTGATACCCAACTTTGTGCGCAGGTTATGGAACAAATTTGTCAGCTCGTGCACATATTGATCCCTTTACAGCTGCAGCATAGTCCATTGTATGTACTTTTCCTCATAGCTCCCCACGGGATAATATTGTTCCTTAATGGAATCTCAGAAAGAATTCCAAGTGGGTACGATTGAGAACATAGAGGGTTCCCCCTCATCCTTTTTCTCACAGTAGGTTTCCCACCAGCCTTGACATGAGGGGTATATTTGAGGAGTGAAAAAATATTCTTCTCCTGCTCGGAAAATTCATGAACTAAGAAATATCCTTCTAATAGATTCAACCATCTATCAACGACATTTGCATCTATTTGGCCCTCAAATATGGGAATGTCAAATTTTACATGTACCTTAAAAGGAGTTTCACCTCCAAAGTGGTTATTGGATGCAGATGCACCGCAAGTGGACAATTGTTGAAGGATCTGGGAAAATTTATCCATCATCGCATTCCTTTGTTTTTCGAGGGCCTCCTCGAGAAATATTTTGATAGGATCATTTGCTCCCTCATCTTTCTTTTCATCCCCCATGAATGGTCGATGGGGTTTGTGAGGCTTATCCTACAGAGGTTCAACCAGATCGAGCCCCAACTCCTTATACCTTGATCTCATTGGGGACATGCCAAGAAGGACCGAGAAAGATCAGACCACTCTGATACCACTAATCCAGATTTATACAAGAATGCAACATAATACACATATAACCATGAATATAAAAAAGCACTAGAAATAACACTTCGTTTCATTAATATCAAAGATCTGAAATTTGTTTTCAAACAAAATGGAAATAAACTAGCTAGGGCGCTGGTAGCTTATCTCTGAGAAGAGATGTAGTGGTTACATGCCTCTAAAGTCTCTGTTATAATGAGGCTCGAAGGCCTATATATTATTGAGAAACAATGAAAAACTCTAAACAACCAAAAGCCTAACCCTAAGAGATGAAATGCCAGAATATGGGCCCCGTCGGATTAAATTGGTACATCAATTTCCCAGAGTCGTAACTTTGGGATACTATCTCTGTTTGATGCACATGATACATCATTAGAAATATATATTTGAGGGCTACAACTTCTCATTCCAAATATCAAGTCTGGAATGGCAGAACAAAATCATATTTATAGGAGGGTTGATGCCCAAAAAACGTCGTTTAGGGCCTCAAAATGGCTCTGGAAGTTCAGGACCTAAAAAACTACTAAAATAGTAAACAATGCTATAATTAAGGAAATTGAAAAACTGAAAGAAACAATGGTGGGGCCCCAAGTGGAATAGGTGGGTGGCCACCAATATCCACCTATATCAAAGATGAGACTCTTTCATCTCTCCTTCTTCTGGTCCTAATCTTAGGAATTGCAACCAACAACTTCCCTTAACCTTTCAGCAACTTTAACCTTGTTAGCATCACAAATTTGCAACCATTATACTTGCACAAATCTTCAAGAAACTATCAAGAAAATAACCTTAGCAACCTTATGCTCTCATACCAACTTGATCTGAATTTGAATGTTATTTTTGGCTGTGCTAATTTCATTTTCAGATATAAAACTTATTCATGGATCTTATGCTTGATGTACAGGTTCCCTTGTTGCTTATTTGTGTCAAAGAGGTAATTAAATTGAATTTTATGAGTTAATTTGCAAACTTAAAGCATGAATTTAAATAGATGAACAACAGTAACTCAAATAACAACAAACATAAACAACTGAGTTGTAAGATCCCAAACCTTAATAATTTAGTGAGATTTAGCACATTATAATGTTCTTAATAAAATGTCATTCAGTAAAAACCATGAATATAGATGGGATCTGGAAATGAAACCTTTTATTTATATTATTAACTAAAAACAAAGATACATGCCCACACCAAAAAAGGAATATTACAAATCCTCCCGCCCAAATATTGCTTGTCCTCAAGTGATCCACTTCTATCCACAATAGAAGCATTTGTACATTGATACTAGGATCCCATACAACCTAATGTATTGTTCCATCCCTCCATGTTGAATGGTCCTAAATGGATCCTTCGATACCTCAATCCCAAACAATCATTTGACCAATCCTTCCCTCAATAGATTTACCTGGATCCCAAACAATCATTTGGCCAATATTTCCCCCAATGGATTCTCCTGGATCCCAATGCCACCTAAATCCTATGACCTGTGGGTTATGTTACCATTTCAACCCTTCATCGCTGCCCACACCAAATGCTTAAGCTGTAATTTTCCCTCGACTACGGGTATCCTCCAAAGAATCAATCCATCAATAGAATACCAACTCATAATCTCTCACCAATCCATACTTGGGAAAGAATGAATATTTGCAAATCTACTATGTTGATGTTGTGCGATGCTCGATTCATGCTGCTCTACGTGATTACCCAACATGATGTATTTGAAGAACTCTCCCCTGATATTCTCAATGTATAAAGGTGGGTTGTTGGTTTTGAAAGCCTTATCTATGTATTCCCTTAGAGCACTTCTATGGAACTCCCAATTGTACTCCTCATGCGGCCTTGTGAGGTACTTGATTTGTTCCTCAATACTAGACAGCTTGGTCGATGATTTGGCACATTTCCCTATGAGTTCCTTGGTTTTTCTGTTCTTTTGTTAGACAATGTCTTGATTTGTCCAAATTCTTTGCTTCAACAACATAAGATCTATCTTGAAATACATGATCCTCTCCTAAAAGTCTTTCACTCGCAATTCTAGTGCACTACGGAATGTATCTATATTTGACTGCACCGGATGCCCCATGACCACTACTTCAACTAGAACCTTTAATTGGCCCTTTAGAAATGACACATCCTACATGCTATATTTTTCATGTTACCCTGCATGATCATGCTCATCCTATTGATTTATTACAGTTGGCTCCTCATTTGATTCTCCTTGAGTGTATTCTTCTTGGACCTCTTTACATGTGAGGATAAGTTGTCCATCCTCTTTGGTTGTCCAACATGGATGTACTGGTGGAATTTTGTTTATACCTGATTTCCCATACTCTTTATGGATGTCCTCTGGTGTATTTATAAACTCAACTACCATATCATCAAGAGGAATTACCCCCTTCCTTTTGTCATGTACTTTGTCAAGCTGACTGATCAACTTGTCCTGCAAGTTTCTCGGAAGAGCATGGTGTCGCTGCTCACCATTGGTACTTGACTGCTTAGATCCCTCATAGGCCCTCTCCTAAAAACGGGTGAATCCATCTATGGATGAATTCACATGATCTAAAGAGGTCTCTAATTTTTTCATCCTTGTCGCCTCTTTATCATCTGGACATGAATGGTCTAGTGCCCAAACTCCCTTGCATACAAAGCATAAGCCTTTCCTCAGTTCATTCTTGTTGTCTCCACAAATATTTGTTAGTTCCTCCTTGGTTAATTTCTTTCTAAGTAGTTTTATGCTCCGTTTGATCAACCCCTTAGCTAGTTCATAAGCAGTAGGTGATAAAATTAGCTCCTTCCTCTAAATGGCCAACAATTTGGATCTTAATTGTTCGCAGATGGCCCTATCTTCTCCTAAGATCGGAGACATGATATTTTGCATGTTTGTTTTGATGAAGTTTGGATGATACTTTGTAATTCTAGTGCAAAATTATTGGAGCATCTGAAGGATTAAATCATCACACTGTAGATCCAGCATAAGCATACCAAATCTGAATTTAGCCATGCGTTCCAAAATTGTGCGCTTCTGGAAAAAAGTAAGAATGGTGGTGTTGTCCAACCCTTGGAGTGCTTCTACCATTACCCAAAAAAGTCCTTCTCATGATGTCATAAGTGTAGGGCAGTAGTGGTGTTGTTAAGGCTATGATTTTACTGAGACAAGAGGCGACTGTGAGTCTAACATTTTCACAAGAATGCTCCAAGAACCTAGATTGTATCAAAGCAAGCATGGATGGCTTCAAGGCCCAACTTGACCCTTCCCATTATGATTTCTCTATCAAGATCAAAGCCATATTTAATGTGTCTCGCTGTAGGAGGACATATTCTAACTTTGTACCCTGCAATTTGGATCAAATTTGAAAGAGACACTTCCTTTTTACATCTTCCTTTTGGATATATTTTGACTGTTGAAGGATAACAATGACCTTTTGAGAGAAGGGCCTGTTGTTCTACTCTTGCTTCTGATTTGTATGTTGTTGCCACATGTGATCCATAGAAGTACTGTAGTCCAAACAATTGACTGATGTATCCTTATGTTGATTCTTGTGGTGTTTCCAAAAGTAAAATGATGACATTGTGGTTTGGTATCAATGGATCTCAATACTTTTTCTTCTCTCTTTGGCTTTCTTCAATAAAACTGATTTACACCCTTTTGATAACTAGGCTTAAATCTTTAGCCTCCATAAGGAAATAAATGACCTTTCTATTTTGAATAGAAGTGTTCATACTATGCACCATATGGATACTTGACATATGCCTTATTTACCAATGGAAACTCATATGTTGTAAAGGACATAAATCAAACCCATTTTAAATCCTTATATCTCCTAAATTCCAACCAATACCCGTAAATGATATATCCGCCCTTATGAATGTTGAATGCTGAATGGCTTCAATTCGAATGAGAGATAAGCCCCGAATTTATTAGTTTGGACCACAACTTACAACAACATCTTGTTACACTAAAGAGTTTTGTTGTAGGGTAGGGGCTGAACGTCATCTTTTAGGGCTTCGCTCCTCTACTCGGTGTGATAGGGGGCTGCAGTCTTTCATCCTTCGACAGGGTGTATTGGCACCTTCTTATAATGCACAGAGGTTGCGTCCCCAGCTCTGGCGCTGCATACCATTCACCCTCCTCTTCACCACAATGAGCTGCGGTATCCTTCACTTGATTGTGCATGAATTATTCCATGACAGTTTTATTGTATACAAACCTCCCAATAATTTCGTTGTCGATCGAATCAATGGGTCAAATCCCCACCTGTTTCTACACAAGAAAGTTTCGATTTTGGCGCTTAGATAATCTACAATCCCAGTATCTTAACAAAAGTGGAACCTGTGATGAGGTTACCATGAATGTGAAGTGGGAAGACTTTGTTGCAGGTCGGGGAGAAGCTGGGCCCAATCTCTGTGACCTACTCCAGCGATTTTGTCCCTCTTGGTTGGTGTAATAATGCTCTCTCTGTTGCAGTGGATAGATCATGCGAAACTGTGGTGATGAATGGCCCTTCAGCGTTGCACAGGGCTCCACAATCTTGTGTCTCAGATCCTTGGCCGACTGGCTTCAATCTGCAACTTTTTGAGTGACCCTGATCCCAAATGTCAGCCCTAACACTGGTTTCTATCTTTACTGCATGAGATTTGACTACAAGTCTTCCTTCCGATGCCCTGACGGTCTGGATTGCTAAGTCAATTGATGCACATGAGCAGGAAATATCTCAGTCTGGTAGTTTGAACTTCCTCTATGTTTCGCTAATCTTATAATGCCTGGACTCTAGCTCGAAATTCCTCATGTGAAAACTTGCCTGAGCTTTCAAATATTGTTAGCTAGAAAAACAAATTCCAATGGCCTAGTTCTGCACTGTGAATCAACTCGTTTATGCATTAATATTGGAGCTCTGAGGTTTTGAACGATTTAGCTAAATTCAGATCTGGCATAAATCATCCTCTCCAAAACTTCAATCTACAGGATCTCATGGACTGAAAACAGGCTTTATGTTTAGATGGTGGGCAATAGATCTTGACCCTCAATCAATAGATCTGCCCTGCAAGCCTGCAAAATCTTCTAATGTTAAGCCACACATAAACTAATTAATGGATATGGAAATCTTTCTACAAATATCAATTAGGGTGGATGTGAATAAGCCACCGAAATTGATGGATTTCTAGATAGGGTGATTTAAGGCGGATCATCAAAAACTAGTCTCTCCTCAAACCCTCCATCAGTCTCAAAATTATTTTTTGATAAACCCTCGGGCTGGCAGGATGCATAGCTACGATACCATTCTAAGGTCCCAAACCTAAGTAATTTAGTGACATTTAGCACATTATAATGTTCTCAATAAAATGTCATTTAGTAAAAATCATGAACATAGACGAGATTTGGAAATGCAACCCTTTATTTATATTATTAACTAAAAACAAATATACATGCCCACACCAAAAATATATGAGCCTTTGTAGTGGCATGCTCGACTGCTCATTAAAACGGAAAATCAATACTGAAGCACAATCGTGGACCCTGGATGGATCCACTTGACAAATTCACCACATGGTTTTCATCCCGGGATCAATGCTAGAACTGGCCAAGCTAAGTTCTCAACCCAAACACAATAAAATAGATAACACTAGAATGATCCTAAATGCCTAGCTTCTATCCCTTTTTATAGACTTGATGCACCTTATTTTATTATTTTCCTCGAAAACCAACAACAAATACCATGGGCCGATACCATGGGAAAATACCACAGTAATACCATGGACCAATTCCGTCCACTTTGATCGAATCAAGAAAAGGAATATTACATGGGTCCAATACACATGGTTTTAATGAAGGATTTCACCCTTCCTGGGCTACATCTCCTTGGTCTAGCTCCATAGCATGAGCCTCTCTATTAGCTCAATTATGCTCATAATTTTGTTTACATGCATGAAATTCTCTTGGAACCTATTCTGATGAGTTCAAAATTTTTAAATCTTTTAGAAATGACTATTTATTTACTCAATTTGGCTACCAAATGTTTTAAGCATGGCCTTCCCTCCTGATAGCCCTAGGCTTAAAATTTATTCAAGGCAACAAAAGAATTTGTAGATGGCCTCTTCTGCCCCTGAAACCTACTCCAATGGCTCCAAAAAATCGAAATCTACCAATAATGATTCTTCTTGAGCCAAAATTGGTCGAAACTTGCCTTAGTTATGACAAAAACCAAATTTTCTACAATTTTGCCTCCAAATATGGAAACTGGTAAGGTAAGTCCACTAAAACTGGAGCTTCGCCACATTTGGTAGACTCCGCCAATTTTGTCGCCATATTAATCTTTTCATTAACTTAACGATAAGCATTGATTAAGTGTCATTAACTGCAATGTTAGCGCTAAGCGCATTTAACATATTAGCCATCCAGCATGGTCACAGGGTCACGATCTTATCACGAGGGGGCTGGCCCATGGGGCTAGGCCCCTCCTCCGCCCATTGATGAACTACATAAGGTTTAAATATGTGTGCGCCCCCATAGTAGTTAAGAAACATTATGTGGTCTATTAGTTGGTGCGGGTGCTAGCATGGGGGAGGTCACCGGGTCGACCCCGAACTCTGCCCCTCCTCAGTTATATAATTTTTGTCATATGAACCATTTAAATGGACTTTGGTTAAAATATATATGCGCTCATGCTAACCTTGGAATTGGACCTTGGATAAAAATATATATGCGCCCACTCTTGACTTTGCATATAAAACATATATTGCGCCAACCTTAATTGCCATGGGGGAGGGCACGTGGAAGCCTCTGGCTGCTCCACGTGTCCCTTCTCCATTGGCCCATTTCCACCATATTTAAAAAAATAATAATAATGCACCCATACTTAGAAATTCAACCTTAGAATAAGAAAAATTTCAATTCCCAAGAAACATTGGTGAATCTAGCTATGACACTTGTCATAGTATCATTGGCTGAAAGTTGGAGAATATTCCCTGGATATTCCTAAGATGCTGACTGGACTGCCAAGTCATCAGTCTCTCACTGTTTTTCTCAATTTTTACTTGTTTGGGAAAATGGACAACTTGTCATAACTTAGTCATACGGAGTTGGATTTGGAAGAAAGAATTGCGCTAGAATCATGATGGCAAGATCTATCAGGTCGTTATGGTTTGGAGAATTTCTGAGCACTTTCATTTTTGAGCTAAATACTAAGCCTTTGATCATGTGGTAACATTGATTTTCAAATCTACATGAAAGGAGACATTTTGATATGTATAAAGAAGAAAAGGGTTAGGAACATTTATTTCATTTTGGAGGAAAATAATTGATAAGTGAAGAAAACAATATTGAAAAACTAAGGTCATTTATTATGAGACTATATATAAATCTTTGAACACTCATTTTTAGAGAATTGAGAAAATAAAATCTATTTCTTTTTCTATTCACAATGTTGGAAATGAGAAGCAATTTTCCTGTAAAATTTGTACTTGAAGCTACAAAGCTATACTTGAGAAAACATATTCCAACAATTGAGGGTTGTTACATTGGACCTTTTCGTAAGAAGCCTAGATATCTATTCCTTCCAAAGGATAAAGTTATACAAAGGTAAACTCTCATAGTACAATCACTATATCATGATTGTGGAATATGCTTTGGATAGGGAAAAGAAAAGCCTTTACTAAGATCTAGATGATACTTTTAAGTTAAATAAAGTAGATGTTCAATGCTTGAAGCCAAATTGTGTTTAAATAATAAAAAACTAATACTACATCATTTGGAACAAAATATCTTCATTGATGTTAATAACATCATATGGGCATGGTCATGGATAGGAGAGAAAATAAAATTAATCGAGGTAAGAAATTAAGGCACAAGAAGAAGAAATGGGGGATAATTATGAGAGTGGAAGTGATTGGTTGATAAATGAGGGTCTATGTGCACACTATTGGATTAATATTAATTAGAAAGTATAGATCTCAAATACAATGATATGTGTCTTGTTTGTTATTATTTTATTACATTTTTTCCATTTTAATGAATTCAATAATGGTGGTCATAGTGATATTATGCATGCACATGAAAAATAATTGTTGATAAGTGCAAATATACATTAAACATAGAGTTAAATTTATTTACAAATTAATCAAAAATTTCATAATATTGAAATGTAAATACACAATTTAGGAATTAAATATTGGCACTTTTAAAACTAAAATGCATAGGTTTTGGAATTAAAATTAACACTTTTGTATTTCAAAATTTGCAAGTTTTAAATTCGAAATAATGCTTCAGAATAAAACATTATAGTTTTGGAACTGAAAATTCCACTTTTAGAAGTGGATAGTTTTGGAATAAAAAACCACACTTTTTGGGTTTGAAATTATTCAAGACTTACACTTCTACATCCTAATATCACTACATATAGGACCTTATTTTTCACTTTAGAGAGGGTAATATTGAATCTTTTAAAATCCAAATCCATAATTTTAATTTAGACTATATGTAATTAACCCAAATTTAATTATATAGGAGTTTGCATTGATATTTACTAATATAAGTATGTGTAAACATGAAGATTGGTTATCAAATATATTGTCCCATTTCAAATATAGATTTAGAAGAGGCATCTAAAAATTCCATCCATGTGTCCAAATACATCACAATGTTTACATTACTTATCATCTGATTTTACTTTTTAGACAACGAATGGAAACTTATTACCTTTACTTTGAGTGATACTTCTTAATTGTTTTGTTCCCCCATTTCCATTCTTAACTCAATATGGATATATTTCCTGCTTTATTTGTGATTTAAAAATTTATAGGTTTCTATTATCTTAGGTATGATGTAGACATCCAATATAGTTCTATACTACCCTAGAATCTTTAGTGAGATTCCCAACATAACTTTATTTCTTCTACAATTTAATGAACACTTTCTCCTTGTTATTTCTGAAAATAATAAAATATTATAATTTAACCTACATATGAGATAGAATTTTGATTTGATATTATTTCCATTTAATTACCATGGACGTCTTTCGTAACACAAAACATCTACATAAATCCCATGTCGAATCAAAGAATCACCTAACATATTTAAACATGAAATTAAATATGTTTTCCATGTCTAAATATGTGCATGCTAATACATATTTCTATGCATTTCAACAAATTATTGATTTTTTCCACATCTATTTGTCCATGATAGGAATACAATTCAAGTTTTCTTGTTTAATTTGGATAGAGCATTGAAATATCATATTAAAAACACATTTGTTATCATAGATTGTGTGATTTTTATTTTTAGGTTCTTTATAGATAACATCCTTCTCTAAACACTGAGTTTTTGATGAGTGTTCTTCTTCCTTCTAATACTTTGGTTCCATGTGTTGGCACTGCGATAATTAGAAATATAGTGAAATTCTCTAACTCATTTTGACTTCTCACATTTTTGAAGTTTTTCCTCATGCAGTGAATACCCCACCATCTTTCATTATCCATTCCTCTCTATTCCTAGATGTAATTCCTCAAGGCTCTCTTAGTATGTAGTATAAAGCTTTACTATACAAGTTTTGATACCAATCCCACTCATACTGTTTAAAGCTATGTCTCTCAACATTTCATCTTAAGAAAAATTAATTTGCATAATTTTAATAGTCATATAAAGTCTTGTTGTTGTGATCAAATTTTATGCTCATAAATACATTAACTTTATCATTTTAACTTTAATAAAATATAATGAAATATATTATGAAATGAAACTAAAAAATACAAGCAAAATAATATTTCAAAAGAGGTTTACGATCGAGAAGGTCTCAATCAAGGAAAAATTCAAAAATTAAAATTTTTATTTTATTAATCTCAAGAAACTATAAACACGCTTTATGTATAGAGATGATCCATATTAATAGTGGACTTATTAGATATCAAAAAATTAAAACACAATCTTATCTATATGTGAAATATTAAAACAAAGATGAACATATACTAGTTTATGTTAATTTATATTTTTAATGTTATTATAATTAATATTTATTCGCTTTATTATAAAGATATGCTTTACTATTATAGCATTTTTTTTACTATTTTCCATGACTTAGAAATTCAGATCACTACTTTCAATAAATTACTAAAACTTCAACAACATTGATCATAGTGTTTTTTTCACCTTTGTTTAGATTATTGTATACACATTAATGATAAAGAGTTTTCTTAGGCTATCTTTGGAAACTACTTAGGCTTGCCTAAATTATGTAGTTCTTCCTTAAATTATTTATGTGCATCTTATATTTATGGATCTTTGTAGCCCACCATCATAGCTTTCAACAAAGGAGACTAATGGATTTTTTTTTACTATTGTGGTAGTCTAGTTACCAATGATTTTCCTTTATGGACTAAGGTGGTCTCATAATTCTATTAAAAAATTCCCATATTATGGTGGTACCATTACATATATATCCATCTTAAATTAACATGGTGTGATTTGTCCTCAAGCTTTTATTTAAGCTTGAAAGACTTTATAATCTTGCTATGATCTTATGACTAATGATTTCCTAATTCTTTAAATATACCTATTCTTAGGTTCTTCAAATTATACAATTACATAAACATTAAAATACAATTTACTTGACAGCAACCTCTTTTCCAAATGAGAACAGCCATAACATTATGATGAAAGATTAACTTTCAAATATTTTTAACTCTCATTAAACAGCTCAATGATTTTGTAAGTCATTATTCTATATCAAACTTCTTTTGTTATAAATTTCAAACGAAATTAAATATCGGAAGTAATAAAATAATGAAAAACCTATTGTTCGAAGTTCCGTGGATAATAATAGAACGACTTACTTTGCTTTTTTACGGGAATAATAAGTCTACAAAGCCCGAATATTGCATAATGCCTAAGTTGCTTTTCATTTGAAGTAACTAGATGTGTTGGGACTGGCCACTTAATTATGAAACTTTGTAACATTAGATAATGCATAGTTCTTAGAGAGAAGCCAAATGTGCAACACTTGGTTCTTCCAGAGCCAACTATGCAAAATGTGCAATTAAAAGTTCTTCCAGCCAACCGTGCAAAATGTATAATAATTAAAAGTTCTTCCAGAGAGGCCAAACATGCAATACTTTCGAGACGCAAATGAGCAATTACTGTGTTCTTCGAGAAACCAAGTGTGCAATCTTTTGTTCTAAATTGAAAAGCAACCACAATATTGCTTAACCACAACATACAAACCACAAACACCCTGGCCAAGTCCATCGAGGACAACATACAAACCACAAACACCCTGGCCAAGTCCATCGAGGACAACATACAAACCACACCCCGGCCAAATCCATCGATACTAGGACAACATACAAACCACAACACCCCGGCCAAGTCCATCGAGGATAACATACAAACCACACCCCGGCCAAGTCCATCGATGACAATATACAAACGAGCAATTTTGATAAGAAAATATATATATATCTATTACAACAGCTATAACAATTATTCTTCCGCTCTTTCAATTTCAAGTATGGCTGGAGAGTGGCTCGAAACTTGTCTATATCACGATAACAATTATTCTTCCGCTCTTTCAATTTCAAGTATGGCTAGAGAGTGGCTCGAAACTTGTCTATGCACTTCAATTGCAGGCTCTGCTTCATTTATTGCGGGATTGCTCTGCAGTAAACAAGATCACAAGGTCATATATTTCATCATGTTTCATCTAACCCATAAATACATTAATACATAACTTTCAAATTGCACTTTCAGAACATTAATAAATTTGTACCTTTTCTCGCACTGCCTTTGCTTTCCCAGCTATGAATGCTGCATCGAATATCTCTTTTTCACTCCCCTCTTCTACCCATTTACGGCAATTATTAATCACTGCTTTGTCCAGCTCCCTCCCCATGCAATGTGCCAAAATGTTTGCCAATAAACATCTTAAGTGATTGATTGCATCAACTGAACGACATTCCACATCCATTGTTTTCCATAATTTATATAAGCTGATCTTTGCTGCTACTGCCATCCAGTCCCTGGAGTCCTGCTGACGCTCTATGGCGGCTGTTCTTTCCTCTCTATCACACTCTTCCATAAGCTGTTTCAATGGACTTTTGATCTTTGCTTCCAGCAGTTTTTTTGAGACGTTCTGGTCGGATGGATTGACACATCTCCAAATCTTCATAATAGTGTCATATTCCTTGTTGGCTGTTAGACTTGCTAAGTGGCCTTCGGGATCTACACTATCAACAATATTCATGAAACACCGTGCTTGAGAGTAGGCTTTCAAAGAATCATCGATGACAGTGTAATTAGTCCCGTCATAAAAATACATCATAAAATGTATCAACGAGACTGCTCTCAATTTGCATGCACTTTTTCCAACTTTGTGGAAATGTTTTTGTTCTTTCAGAGAGGTGGGAATTTCAGCTTCCACTAAAGTGACAAGCTCTGCACAAGTACCCTTACCTTCTTCAAAACCTTTCTTCATGTTATTCTCTGCTTTCTCAAAGGCCGACAGATTTGCTATCCACAGGCCGTAGGCGGTTTCTTCTGGCATTCGTATGATGTCCAAAGCTTCTTTGTATTGGCAAAATTTATCACTCTCCGGTACTGGTACGTTAAGGCCACACAACAGGGCATTCTCTTTTCTGCTCATTATGAGAGGCCTGATCAGTCGGAATGCAAGTTCCGATAAACACCAACAGGCTTTGCTGAGTGAAACTATGAGTTTTTGAAGCCAAAGCACCATGATGAAAAATAAAAAATGTAGCCTAAATTTTGTGATTATATTCACAACCGTACTTTTTTCATAATGCGCATCTACCTCATTTTTCATATCAACAATACTTCTAGTCCAGAAACCTTCTATGTGAAACAAGCGCCGGACATCCCTGGGAAAATACAGGACGGCTGTGAACCATCTGAACAACACCACTATCCATCCTATCAGGATGAACACACAACGCATCCAATATAAGAGTTCAGCACTGATTTCCCACTCTCGAATAAATGGAAGCTCCCATTTCCATGTAGCTAGTAATAATGCAAAGCAAACTGTGTTAACTACGCCTGCAAATGAAATGAAAACTGATCTAGCCATTATATAGTCAGGTTAGGATGCACGACTCACTATCCAACATTTGAGGACGTGATTCTCAATGTTCCCACACTCTTGTTTTTCCGGGGAATTGGAACAACAAGAGAGTGCTAATGAAACCTTTTGGGAGATGATTTTACGAATGCTTTTACTTGCTATGACTGCACAGCACAAGAGTAAAACCAACAATACAAGGGCTGTGAAGAGGGTGGCCTGGGAAGCTGCGAACCGTATTCTATATGACCGACATTGTTCCCATACCATAGGAACCTCCCGGTAATGAGGATGTGAAACGTGACAAACTGAAGGAGTATATCCTGACGTCTGTTCCCCTTTAGGTGGCGTACTCGGTAACCACTCTTGTAATTCCTTTATTATCTTGAAAAGGAAGTAAACCTCATAACTCATATGCCATATTATAGGTAACGCCAATGCTCCAATATCGCTCCACAGAGTCCTTAAACCCGAACGGGCCACCCCAGGAAGTAAATAACTAATGAAAATGCATATCATAACTCTCCTTATATGAAATCTTAGTGGCTTTACTATCAAAATATATATTTGGATGAGTTTAAGAGATCTGTCCTCTGAATGTACATTTAGATTGAAATCATCAATAAAAGTGAGCAACTGGATAATGAGAGCGCTCAAAATCAGAGATTCACCTGGGATCCAGTGGGCTTTCCTCTTGAAAGCCTTGTACGCATCCCAAGAGAGCAGGATAGTAAATATCAGAGCGCAAACTCCCGTTGCGTACGAATTTATCAAGTAATATTGCTGAACAGCCCAGAATTCGTCGTTCATACTGGCAGAGGCCATATCCGAACGTTTGCTGGTATGAGACAGATTTCTTGTTTCCACCAAGAAAATATGGATTTTGTATTTTACAACGATAGGTTGCCCTATTAAATTATAAATAGAGAGGGAGAGTTAAAATTGAAGACAGTCGTCACAGAAAGCCAAAAAAAGTCAAGAATCTTACCTACGCAGAGGAATCCGTTGGAATAATTAGTACTGTTGAGTGGCCTCGAAGGATGGGACTGACACCCCTGAGCCACTAAATATATGCTTTGGGAGTCGTCTAACGAGCCGGAGGAATTGCCCGGACGGTCAAAATTGGCCGGAATCTGGGCCAAAAAAATTTAAAAAATCTTGCAGAAACAGTGTTTGAATTCTGATTTTGACATTGGAAATGGATTCAGCACCATCAAAAACCTGTAGGACACCCAAAATATTAAACTTTTATAGTTATAACATGGATTTAGAAAAATTCCTGCCGGATTTTCTGAAAACTTTATCGGAATTTTCATGATTTTCAGGGCGATTCCTCTAGCTAGTTAGACTACGGCTATGCGTTGCTTCGTAGTTCACTGTTCTGTAGCAACAAAAAAAATTAGAAATGGTCCCGTAAGCAATGAACGATTACAAAAATGAGGAAAAAATTGGAAATGTGTGAACGATGAATGATTACCCTTATTTAATTGGAATATGAACTATTGACTTTACCGATTGTCTTACAAAATGAGGAAAAAAATGGAAATGTGTGAAAGATAATGATTACAGTTCTTTAATTGTAATATTAACATTCGACTTTACCAAAAAAGTGGTTCGAAAGATGGGATAGAGAATGCGAGGGTTACGAACTAAGGAGTAAGGTGGAGGACTGGTACTAACATTTTTGTATTTTAATATTTCTGTGCTAAAACGTATACTGCATTGTCTTGTAACATCTAATCTAACCACTTATTTTGATACCATGACTAATTTTAAAATTAAATTATAATTATTTAAATTTAATTATTACATATTAAAAATATAATTAAAAAATTTAAAATAAATGTAAAATTATTAAAATTATTTAATTTATCAATAATATAAGATAAAATGATTAAAATTATTCATTATTATTAAATTAAATTTTACTAAGATGTGAGGATGAGACTAAAATCCGATAATAAGATAATATAGTTTGAGTAGGTATAATAGTTAAGAACATGTATTTTCTCCAAAAAATTTATAGATTCAAAACTAAAAAAATAAAATATATATACTTATTTAAAGATACATTTAATAAATCCCTATAACTTAACGATAACCTTAAAATTAGATAATAATAATATATTACTTAGTCAAAAATATTCTCGTCAATCTCATATATATATATATATATATATATATATATATATATATATATAGTCAATCGTTTTATAATTGAAATATAAACCTTCTGCCTTTACCCCATGTGGCAGATGGCCTATTTCAATTACCTTTCACAATCTTCTTTTTCTTTTTTGGTTCTTCTAATCTATATATATATATATATATATATATTAAAGATGAGTTGCGTTGTTTCTAGAAGATCTCTCTTCATTTATGTTGAGTACCCTAAGTTACCGGGAAAATCAAGTGTGTAGGGGAGAGGGGTCAGTGCCCGAACACCTCAGCGCTGACTGGACCAGGGGCCACGTAAGGAGGGCCACGTCATGTATGTCAGCTGTCCGTTCGCATGGCGTTCACGTGGCGGGCACGTGCAGCCGGTCCTTCTGGTCTCTTACCTTTCCTGCCGGTCGTCTCCCGCCATATTGTGGAGGCTTCTCAACGAAGCCTCATTTCCTGCTCCGGATCTGGTTGTTGTGCGTTCTCGGCTCCGTTCCTTGCGTGACGTTTCTCCAATGTCCGACGCCTCTGCCACCACCATTCGCGCGCTCCATCCGTCGTTATGGCGCCCATGCTCTCCTGGCTCGAGCTCCCCTGGTCCTGGTTCGGCCGGGATGGCATTCAAATTTTTAGTGGTTTATGCTCTGTGGTTGTTCACACTGGGTTGTGTGTTCATTCAACCTCGCCTCTATGGTGGTTTAACCTCGGCGCTGTGTGGTTTAGGGTCGGCTCTTTGCTCTTTATGCTCGGCTTTTTTTTGTCATACCTTGGCCCTGTGGTGGTTTTACCTTCGCCCTTTCGTAGTTTTATTCGGCTCTGTAGTGGTTTTACTTGGCTCGGCCCTGTGGTGGTTTTAACTCGGCTCTGTGGTGGTTTTTCTCAGCTCTGTGGTGGTGGTGATCATACCTCGGCTCCATGGTGGACATACCTCAGCTCTGTGGTTCGGCACTGCGTGTTTTATAGGTCTGTATGCTGCAAATTTTGTTTTCAGGTGCATTTTTTAGCTCTAGATGCTGTGAATTGTGCTTTTAGGTGCGTTAGTCTGTTAGTTTTAAGTGTTTTTGCATTTTTTTTTAATGTTGGTGCTCTGTGAATGATTGTGTTTTTGATTTTTTGTAGGTCAGTGCAGAAGCCAAGGACAATGCAGTTGGCTCGCAAGGCAACGAGGAAGGCCAGGAGGGAGAGGAATTGGATGAGAGGAGTTTTAAGGTAGGACTCTGTCCTACCAGTGATATGTATGTGTTTGTAAACACATTTAACCTTAAGGAGATGTTATATGTTGAGCTTATTTACTGTTTTACTGTGGTTTTACTGTGTTTTACTATGGTTTTACTGTGTTTTACTATGTTTTACTGTGGTTTACTGTGGTTTTACTGTCTTTAGGGTTTAGGGTTTTAATTGGAAAATCAGAATTACCTCTCTCGTTGTCATAAGGGGTATTGGAATGCTTCCTAGTTCCTACCCGCACTACGACCTTCTATGTATCATCTCTCAGAGTACCATGGCCATGCCATGCACGCAACGATATTGTATCAACCTTCACCTCCTGGATCTCCTTGGACACCACCGGTATCATTGCCTTATATGCATATTTCTCTGGTATCCTCTTGGATTTCCTCTTTGAAGTTAACCATACTGATAAACATAACAATATCAGAACTATGAATGCTCCTACACAGATTCCTATCACAGCCCACAACTTGAGTCCAAGTATTGAAGTCTTCTTGGACAATTCATTGTTCAGAAAACCTGTACTTGAAGAACCCATGTTTGAACAGGAGGATTCAGATCATGTTATGTCATAGAAATGAGTGTTCTAGAGGCTTATAATCAGTTTGGATCCTGAAGCGGAATGGCTCTGCATTTGAACTCAATGTAGTTGATGATCCCCAATCCAGACCGAATGTGGTAGACCTGCAGCTTGTTCTCTGCATTGAGCGCTCGCTCCTTCAATAATGCACGCCCTTCTAGAAAAGGAAAAACTAAATTTTTATGGAATAATTATACAATCTGCAAGGCCAAAGGCTTAATTCTATGACACCCAACAGTGGCTTCAAGCTGGATAACCTCATATAAAATCTACAGGGCCAAATACTTAATTCCCAGAAACCAAATAATAGCTTTGAAGATTCCGAATCAATTCAATGATTTCTAGAAATGATCCTGAGGATTTTGAAAGAAAAATGCAATCTAAAAGGCCCTACAGGAATCCTGCAACATGAAATGATAGAGTTCATGATGCCCAAAACATGGTTTTGAGGTTTGAAACTCTACAATTACATACCTGGTTTGATAAAGCTGGTAACAGAAGAGCCTTTGATGATGACCCCAATCCTCATATAATTGTGATCTGTGTGGAAATGCATTTCTCAGCTAGCAATTTGATTTTAATAATTTGGTTTTAATGAAGCACTGATAGTCATAATGACTATGTAGAAGATGATAAACAATGTGAAGGGAAAGGGAATATGTATAAAGGTGAGAATGCGATAAACATTAATGGAATTGCAACCAATACAATATACATTAACATAACCACTACGGAACTCCACTCTTGTGACCTTTCCAACGTCTTGTTTAAATATGTTGCTTTTCCTATTTTTATCACAGTCCAAATACTGACAGTCATAAGAAACATTGAATCAATCCTTTTATGCAGTATTGCATATTAAGTATGGTATGTTGAGCTTGATAAAAACATTTTAAAGATTTTAAATTAGGATGTGGGTATTCTGGGTACTACATAATTTCATTTATTTTATTACATCTACTTAACAGGATGTAATGCAAGGCCACTTCATCTCTCATCTTAATTGAATCACTTCAATTCAATAAAATATGGGCAACGATTTAGTTGCTTTTGTTTAGATTGCACTTGAACATTATAACGTAGGATTTCAAGAGTTGTATAATACTATTAGTCTTTACTCTTGTCATTGTTGCAATTCTATTTTACACGATTGCTCTTTTGGACTGGTTTATTGTATTTAGATATTTTTTGAATCACTTGACATTTAGATATATTACAATTCATCTCTCATCTTAATTGAATCACTTCAATTCAGTAAAAGATGGGCAACGATTTAGTTTCTTTTGTTTAGATTGCACTTGAACATTATAACGTAGGATTTCAAGGGTTGTATAATACTATTAGTCTTTACTCTTGTCATTGTTGCAATTCTATTTTACACGATTGCTCTTTTGGACTGGTTTATTGTATTTAGATATTTTTTGAATCACTTCACATTTAGATATATTAAAATTCATCTCTCATCTTAGTTGAATCGCTTCAATTCAATTATGAATTCAATTTCTTTGTTCAATTATGAATTCAAAAATCTGATATAGGCTAAGGCTATAACTTCAATTGCTCCCAGTGTTGATCTAACTGATATAAGCTAAGGTTATAAGGTCTTGATCAGGAATCAATTACTCCCCGTGTTGATATACTTGCCCACCACGTGAAAGGCATGCGAACGGACAGCTGACGTACATGACGTGGCCCTCCTTACGTGGCCCCTGGTCCAGTCAGCGCTGAGGTGTTCGGGCACTGACCCCTCTCCCCTATATAATCTCACAATCCTTTAATTATAGTTTTTACTAACAATCATAAGAAACATTAAATCAATCTTTTTATGCAGTCTTGCATATTAAGTATGGTATGTTGAGCTTGATAAAAACATTTTAAAGATTTTGAATTAGGATGTGGGTATTCTAGGTACTGCATGATTTTAATTTATTTTAGGACATCTACTTAACAGGATGCAATGCAAGACCACTTCATCTCTCATCTTAATTGAATCACCTCTGTACAGTGTTCAATTATGAATTCAAAAATCTGAAATAGGCTAAGGCTATAACTTCAATTGCTCCCTGTGTTGATCTAATTGATATAGGATAAGGATATAATGTCTCGATCAAGAATCAATTGCTTCCCGTGTTGATATACTTGTTATTTAACATGATATTTGGTATCTGTTTATGTTCATCAAAGAGCATGTAATGTTCAAGGGATAGTTTGTTTAGATGCAATCAATTTTTTTTGTTAATGATGTTCAATTCAATTTCTTTGTATAACCACCACAGAGCCGAGGTATAACCACCACAGAGCTGAATATGTTAACCTCCTTTTTATTGAGTGATTTTGATTGATGAAGTTTGCAATGAATTTTGATGATACTTGTTATTTAATAGGATTAGATGCAATCAAGGGATAGTTTGTTTAGATGCAATTAGATTGTTTTGTTAATGACGTTCAATTCAATTATGAATTCAATTTCTTTGTTCAATTATGAATTTAAAAATCTGATATAGGCTAAGGCTATAACTTCAACAGATTAACAAACTTGTAGGATTTAGAAACTGTTTGATATGTAGGAATTATAAACTGTTTGATATATAACTTCATAAAAAATTTGAACATCTAAAAGTGTGCATCTATTGGAGGAAAATAAGCTAAAAGTGTGCATCTATTGGAGGAAAATATAATATTTTATTTCCATCTTATTTCTATTCATTTTTTAGGGAAATACTTGCTTAAATTATGGTGGACCATAAATGATGGTAAATAATTTATTTAACTGAGTATGAGTTATTTTCAAAGATTTTAATGATGAAGCTTACCAGTGAAAAATCATTGCAAAAATATTTTAAAAACGTGGCATAAATATTCCAACTACATCCAAAAATTATGGCAAAATTTTTTTGAGGAAAATTATACACATGGCACAAAGATTATGCCTTCAAAATTATGGTCCAATCAAACGTTTGAAAATTAGTTTTTTCAATAATATTGAAAAATAAATATTTACTAAATTCAAAATTAAACATTACAATTCGGATTGGTGAATGCTAAACTAATAGTAGTCAAATAGATGAATGGATTGCTATAATCTTGTCATGTCAAGGCAAGGACTAATAAGCTATAAATAATAGATTTGACCAAGCTACTTAAAAACTTTTCAATAACTTATCGTAATTTGTAAAATATTTGCAATTATATAAATAGTGAGTATATATAATTGCAACTAATGAGATAAAAGATGAATATCTCTAATATTTCTAAAATAATATGAAATTTCTTTAAGACAAAACACAAAAACCAAAAAATTAATAAAATCAGAAAATTATTAAAAACACATAATTCATGATATTTATTAAAAAAAGACAAAACAAGCCATTATAAAACTTTACTTATAATTCATGATATTTATTAAAAATAATAAAACAAGCCATTATAAAAATTTACTTAACTGATTAATACCTGATTGGAATAGTAATTTTTCCAACTTTACCTCTATGGAATAGTAATGTAGGTTTTGTATTTTACAACGATAGGTTGTCTTAACAGACTATATTGCATTATAAATAGAGAGGAAGATTTAAAGGTGAAAACAGTCGTTACAGAAAACCCAAAATAGTGGTGTCGTACAAGGTGCAAGCCGTGAGGTTAACCCCTCGAATAACTAGTACTGTTAATTGGCATTCAGGGAACTCCCTGGAGCACTGATATATGCTCTGCAATTCACCGATCTGTAACAATAATATATGCTGTTGACTTTATCATAATTTACGTAAACCATGGAAATGTCATAATTTTCGTAAACCATGAATGATTACAGTTCTGTCATTCTAATATTAACTTTCCGGTCGTTGGCCAAAAATATTGTTCAAAGGGTGAACAAAGAAAATGCATAAAAGTTATTTTTTGGGTTACATATTTTTTTTGGCTATACTTTATTAAATGTAGTTGAGCATATACTATTTATTGTTAAATTTAAATTAATTTAAATTTAATGATGAACAATATATACTTTATGGCGTTTAATAACATATAGCCTAAAAAATAAAGCCGCCCCAAAAAATGAGGGAAAACGCTGTTTAATAAAGGTAAATGTTGCGGTGCCGCTAAGTAAGCTCAAGGAGGAGGCTAAAATTGTTGGCAAACCAGGAGGCTCATATTTCGAGGTTTCGTAATATATTGCAATGTAATATGCATCTTTAAAATGGTCTAGTTTAGATGTTAAAATTGTAGTAATTTTTCAAATATATTTATGTTTAAAAAATATAATTTAAATAATTAAAAAGTTATTAAAATTTATATAATTAATAATTGTTAGAGAACCATTTTGTAATAGGAATATGAGCTTTCCTTTGATAAACAACAGTAAACAAAATCACATTTCATATATATTATCATCTCCCAACTAACCTAAAATCATATAACTTTCAATCAAATTTCAAAGTTGTCTCATATTTATGGCAGAATCTAAATAAATGTGTACCTGATGTGGCATGGACTTGCTTTTTTTTTTTGGGTTATAGCTATACAAACTGTACTGAATATGTTTTTTTCTTTTTATTTTTCTATGGGTAGATTGGTTTTATATTTATTCATTTTTTCTATTGAATATTATTTTATTCTGTTTTAATAGATAAAATGAAAAAAATATCGAACAAAATATTAGCTTAATGCATAATGCTTAATATTTATATACTCTATATATCTATTTATAACAATTATTAATCAATATTTTATCTAATTACTTTTCCTTGTCATGGGCCATAATGTTTGTCAAACAAAGAAGAGGCAAGTGGAATAATTAGTACTGGCCAAACAAAGAGGAGGCAAGTGGAATAATTAGTACTATTAAGTGGCATCCAAAGATAGGACAAAGTCCTCCTAGAGTACTGATATATACTCTAGAGTTTACTATTCTGTAATAATAAATCAAACTTTCATCATTAACAAGGAAGAATAAAGTAATTTTTTTTTAAAATAAATAAAACAAATATAGTGTAAAGGTGATGTGTAAGTATGTATGTGTTCAACTTAAAGGTGACAGGTGTCTCTCTTGAAATAAAAATAAAATATTCTCTAAATAATATAATAAAAAAAGAAAAATGAATATACTAGGCATGTTTAGTTAGCTGTAACCTAATATAATTACATGTAAAGTAATTAGAAAATATTTTAATGTTGTATATAATAATATAACATATACCATAATTTAGAAAAATGTCTTTCGGATTAATCACATCATTAGGATTTTAATATGAATTAATATTGATGTATACTTAAAAATATATAGCATTCAAGAATACCATTTAAACAACGAAAAATACACATTATTTATTTACACTCTAAAAATTTTGTACCTAAAGAGATTTGATTCCTCTTAACTCATAATAGATCTATTCTTAAGATAAATCTATATTGGTATTATTTTTACAATTCAATATCATAATTAATCTAATTCAAGAAATTTCTTTAACATTTTCAATATCAACTCATTTTTATAGTGTTTTAAATTGAAATTAATAACTTTCAAAATATTAAAAAATATGAAATGAAAATAAAAATTATTAAATAAGTAAATTAAACTTAATATCTTTTGAAATTATATGAAAAAAACCAATGGAAAAACTATAATTAATAGTTTTTTAAAATAAACAATTGTTTAAAATATTGAAAATATCTAATAAAAATGGAAATTATTAAGCAAGTAAATTAAATTTAATACTTTCTGAAATTGAAAAATAAAATAAAAATTATCGTATATTAAAATACATAAAAACAACATTTATGAAATTGAAAAAAGAAAATTAAAATAAAGTTTATTTAAATTTTATAAGATAATTTAATTAAATAAAATAATAATAATAATTTTCTAATAAGTATTTTTAATTTAGTTTAGTTATATATTTACCTTATCATATATAAAATAAAATAGATGACCCGGAGTACACTTCTTTGGTTAGATCCGAGTGGGTAAAGGCCGAGACTGAGGTTTTTTCTTGTCATTGGGATCGATTTCATTACAAGATGCAGGCCATCAAGAAGAAGACCAAAGCATGGGAGATTGACAAAAAGGCGTCTCTTAAAAAAGAACTTGCAGAGATTAATAGACAGATGGAGCATTTATACATATCTTTCTCACTGTCAAACCCGGCGTCTCTGTCTATGGATCACATGGCCGAACTCAGTGGTCGTAAAAGAGAAATTCTGCAAATAGAGGAGGTCACATGGAAACTAAAAAGCCGAATTGCTTGGCTCAAAGAGGGGGATCTCAATACTCAATTTTTTCATAAGTCTGCAAATGAAAGGCGTTGCAGCAATGCAATTTGGAGCATTAACAGACAAGATAATAGCGTGGCCCTCTCTACTGAGGAGATTCAGATGGAGGCCTTCTCCTACTTCTCAGAGTTTTATAAAAAGGATCCATCGATTGGTGCTGCAAACCAAATGTGGGTTTTGGATCATATGGACCGGTTTTTTGAGGCAGAAGATGTGGCCGGGATGGATAAGGTTATTGACAGCGAAGAGGTCCTAGGCGTGCTAAAATCCATTCCACATGACAAGTGCCCTGGCCCGGACGGGTGGCCGGCCGAATTTTTCGTCCATTTCTTTGACCTATTGGGTAGGGATCTCACTGATCTTGCGGAGGGATTCAGAGTTAAGGGCCATATTCCTCCAAATCTCAATTCCACGTTCATTTCTCTTATTCCTAAAATCTCAGAACCCAAAAAATTCTCAGATTTCAGGCCCATATCTTTGTGCAACTTGATCTATAAGGTGACATCTAAAATTATTGCAAACAGGATGAAGGGCTGTCTGTCGAGGCATATATCTCCAGAGCAATATGGTTTCCTAGCAGGTCGCTCTATTCATGACGCCATCGCAATCGCACAGGAGGTGCTCCACTCTATGCATTCCGGGAAGCAGGAGGCACTTATGATGAAAGTGGACCTACACAAGGCTTACGACTCGGTGGATTGGTCGTTTATTCGTACTATTCTGCTCAAAATTGGGCTTCCTGTCAGGACTATTCGATGGGCCATGTCCTGTATTACATCAGTCCGTTATGCTATCATTGTGAATGGTTTTCCCACTGATTTTTTTGAAGCTGGACGGGGTCTTCGACAGGGATGTGCCTTATCGCCATTGATTTTCATACTGGTTATGGACGGGTTCAGCAAGATTATTCACAGGGCAGAACAATGGGGTACTCTAAAGGGTTTCGTATTCTCTAGGTCGGTTTCAACTTCTCACTCCCTGTTCGTTGATGATTTACTTATTTTCGGTCTCCTCAAAAGGAATTACTGGTTCCATATTTACATCATCTTCTCTCGATTTGAATCTGCAACTGGGTTGTGTATGAATAAGGACAAGTCATTTCTCATATTTGATTCGGGTGACCAAACGGAGATTCAGTTCATTGCAGAGTTTTTAGGTGTGGAATATAGACAGGCTGCAGTGGGCTTCAAATACTTGGGATATTCACTTAAACCATGTGGATACAGGAACAAAGATTGGCTGTGGCTAGTGGATAGAATCAGAACCCGTATAGAAAGATGGACGCACAGATGGCTCACGATGGGGGGGCGACTGGTTATGATCCAAGCGGTTCTGTTACAAATGGTTGTTTATTGGGGCCATCTACTATACTTACCAGAGGCTATAATCAACATGATCAATCGGATCATCGCAAAATTTCTGTGGGGTGGTGTTAAACTGGAGAAGAAATTTCATCTATGCAGGCTCCAGACCCTTAGCCGTCCAAAAGAATTAAATGGGTGGGGCATTCTGAACGCTCGGGAGTTCAACAAAGCACTTCTTATGAAAACGTTCTGGAGGGCCGTGACGGGAGATAACATCTGGTCTGCGATCATTAGAGCGAAGTATATTGACGGCGACATTCTATACAAAATCTGCTGTGACGCCTTTACGGTCCCCAGGTATTTATCAGTCATATGGGCTAGTTTCAAGCGAATTGTGCCGCTTTTCAAGCAACGTCTGGTATGGTCGTTCAAGAATGGTGCTCGTATACCTATTGGCTGGCGGGGTATGTCAAACATACTACCGGGACAGGGCCCCCGCCACGATTGATTCATACTTTGGCTCATTGCAGAATCTATTACCTCGCACAGTGCATACGAGAATGGTATTTTGATGCTCCAATTTTCAAAACAGCTGGTCAACTTGGTCTACGGGGTGAGGTGGCAGAGGAATGGGAAGCAATCCGGGACGTGCTCAGAGGAGCAGGTTTAAGCTATGCACCGGGAGGAGACTTAATAGTCTGGAGCGGGCCCATGAAGAACAACGCGATTATAGTCAAAGAAGTATATAGAGACATCATCCGCAGTGGCGCAGGCACTTGTTCCCAGGAGTTCCTATTATTTTGGAGATGGAAAATTCCCACTAAAATTACTATGTTTGGATGGCTCGTGTGGATGGGTAAAATTCTCACCTGGGAGAACCTGTTGAAGAGGGGCCTCCAGGGCCCTGGTAGATGTGCATTATGCTGCAACGAGGAGGAAAAAATTCCTCATTTATTCTTCTTTTGCCCGGTCACCAGAGAACTGTGGCGTCTCTTCAGTGATTTTCATATGGATGCCCAATGGACGCCTCACGATTTCCTTTCGGCGGCAAATGAATGGGGTAAGTTGCATTCCAAGTATTACGTTCTCCCTTTCTTTCTTATTTGGGAGGTTTGGTTGGCCAGGAACCGGCTAATCTTTGAAGGGGTTCCTTTCCGACTGGACAAGATCTTCACACTGGTAACCAGATGGATCGATGAACGCCCTCCACTGTTGGCAAAGGAGACAGACTGCTCCCACCGTCTCAGACCACATGACATTACATTGCCAGCCATCTTTTTCGATGGAGCTTCTGTGGAGAACACCACGGGGTGCGGGGTTTGGATCAAGTTGACTGCTAATGAGCGCATTCACCTCTTCTGGAATGGAGGCCCCGGCTCTAATAACAAAGCTAAGATAATGGTGCTTTGGGGAGGTCTTTGGGTCGCCTCTGACCTTTCTCTACAGGATATTAGCATATACGGGGATTCGAAGCTTGTGATTGGATGGGTCACTAACAATTTTCAACTCCTCTCCCCACATCTTCGGGGTTGGCTGGATCGTACTCAGAGTTTATGGAAAAGGATGCATTTCCCTACGATAAACCATATTTACAAGGAGAACAATACACGTGCGGATGGTTTGTCCAAGAGAGGGCTACAGGCAGATTTTGGGGTTTTTCAGGTTTCTTGGTTTTGGAATGGTAGGTTGATTCAGGATCTCAAAATTCCCTTACCTTGAACCTGAGGGATCTTGTTATTCGGCTGCAGGTAGTGTTTTATGCTTTTTTAGACACCTTTTTTGGATATTACATATACAGGTACAGAGATTTCCGGTATCAAACTGCTTTTGGAGAAGAAGTGTCTTAGGATGGTCTTCAGGGAAGACGAGCTAATGACTAAGGTTTTTCAGTATTTACTGCTACAATATGCTCGCAGGATCTTTGTTTCCATATCGTCATGGGGACTGGTTTCCTACAGGTTCTATATTCTAATTCCAGCTGCCTCATTTTTCCCGGACTTAGATCACAATTCTCTTGTCACAAGGGCGGCAGAGTTTAAATCTTATTCATGCATGCGTCCAGATAATAGTTTCCAGACTGAGCTGGGGTATTGGGCATTATGTTATCTTTCGATGCCTCATTTTTTGTATCTTAGTCCAAATACACATGATACAGGCCTGATGGATCATTTGTGTGCCTTGGTATCAAGCGCGCCCGACGTTCTTCTCAAGCGAGCCTGATTTTTTACACAAGCGAGCCGGCTTATTTCGAATCTGTTATGGTGTACTCACTAGGACTGTAATATCTGTCCAGTTTTAGATCATCGTCTTTTTTCAGCATTAGGTTCCATGCCTTTCGTTTCCTATCAGTCCAGTAGTTTTTGCTTATAAACATAGGGAGTGGTATAGGCATCTGAGGGCATTGATCTATAGCCTGTGCCGCTTTATGGTTTTTGTTTCTCGGTTTTGAAAGTCTCATATGTGAAAGGGGTTGATTTTATCCCCCTGTTATGATGTGTCGGTCAGATGTTTTTGCTCATTCTCTCCTGAATTAGCAGACTTCTTGGCTGTCTTTGCAATGATGTTTTCTCATTGAACCAGTTTTCAATTGAGTATGTATGTAGATCATGTACTGATATATTTTAAATATATGCAGCGTTTTTTTTCTTCTGAAAAAAAAAATATAAAATAAAATTCAAATACTATTTTAAAACAATTCATCTAAATTGAATCAAGTCGAAATACCGTAATGTTTTCGCATCACATTAAATTTACTTTTCAATTTCTAAGAGCATTTATTTTCAATGCAATTATACACAATGCTAAATTTCATATTACATGTCCCAATCGTACAACATTTATAGGAGGAAGAAATAGTTGAGTGAGAAAATAAAGTTAGGGTTTTTAAGAATTAACTTGGGTTAGGCACGTGTTTTGCTTTTTTTTTTTGAGTAAGCGAATATTGAAAAAAAGGTTTTGAGGTATAGTTATGTGAAGTTTACAACTATTGATAATGGATTTAGTAGCCCCTCGATCGAGGTGACAACTCGCAGGATCAGAGCCACATCGCAAGAAAGGAAGACGAGTACATGGCGATCGCATGCGGTGGCAAGCGTACCAAAGTAGACGAGGTGAAGACGACTCTCCCAACGGATCATCATGACAACATTAAAGTGGAATGGAGAACAGCCCAGCGAGTCAGGTGAGTTGTCAGGGCGAAGTTGGAAGGTGTGTCGCCGAGCTCGAAAGACGCGAGGTATTAACTCATTTTGGGTTATTCTCTGGAGGTTTATTCTCTACAAAGCTGTTGTTTAGTTCATGGTTATGTTCTCTGGTTTCTCTTACGAGCAGCCCTGTCAACTGCACAAACGATGCTGGAGGCCGTTGAGCTCTGCAGCTATGAATTGATATGTGCCTAATTTTCCATATTCCATAATGATAAAACGATTTTCTTCTTACCAGTGCATGCGGAGGATAATTCTGATTTTTCTGGATTTTATTTACCTGGCAATTCTGTAATTTCCTGCATAGATATGGCTCACAATATTGTTATTTATTGCTGAGATATGGTTCAAAATAGTTTATTAATGAAGATTATGATGGTTGCATGAGTCGTCAAGGCCTCGTCGAATTTCTGATAGGTCTCTGTAGGTCTTTGTCTTCGGATATTCTGTTTTGCATGTGCTGCATGATCAACTTGTTTAGCATAGGGAGATGTAAATTCATACCATTTTTTTCTTTTACTACGAATAGGCCATGTCCGAATTTGTATTATGGTCATTTTGTGCATCCCTTGAAATTTTATAGTCATAAATGGGAAACCATTTGTATGGTTAATAATGATGTCAATGCTGGTGGGGGTGGGTATATGAGGTTACGTAGTCACCCAGTAAGTTACTCATCTGTCAGTTCTTTTTAGAAGGGTGAATGGGTCAGTAGTAATATGGGTATCGGGATTCTGTTTCTGGTTTTTTCTTAGCCTCTTCTTATAACTAATTCTTTCGGGTTTTGGTATAGTCTAGCTTTTGTAAGACACTTTGTATTCAATCTTATTTCTGAGAGCTTCATAAAGCAGCATTATCCTATTGCTACTGGAAGCAATGGACCCTTGTCTAAATGCTTGTTTTTTAATCAGCTGGGATGTTGTAAAATCGTTTCTACAATAGGTCTTCCAGGAAAACCCTACTGGCCATTATTATTACTGGAAGACTATCCTATAAATCCTATGGCCAAAGGGAACAGGGGGAAGAAGGATACCAAGGAAAAAGGCAAGGCCAAAGTCTCAAACCCTCTAGCCAAGTGTGGCAGGAAGTCGAGCAGGGAAGTTATGTAAAATCTGTTTCAAGCTTATTTCGAGGAGACACCTTGCTTTGTCAAATCACTAATTCATGGATGGGAGAGCGATGCTAGAACTAAGATGGAGGAATAAGAAGACATTGTCATGGATGAACTCACCCAAATCATCACTGACCTGGGTCACACTCGAGGTATAATTTCACTGTTCCATCATTCTATCAGAACATATTGGTTGATGAAATGCCTTCTAGTCAAGGCAATAATGTCGGTACAAGAGGTTCGGGGTGATCCCAAAGCTACAACAAATTTGTCTAAAATCAACACATCCATTCAGGAAATGAACCTTTGACAGCACCATCAGTATGTTCGCCTCAAAACAATCGAGAAAGACTTGCAATCCATGCACCAGGTTGATATGCCTGGCTCCAGTGTTAAGGACCCGACTCCTGTTGAGTCAGATGATGATTGAGAATGATCAGCCTAAGTTTACTTTTTGATAATGGTAGTAGATATATTTTATTTTTATATTATATGTATCCTTGCAAATACTGATACTGATATTAGCTATTTGAAGATAGTAAGTAGTAGACTTAAGATGTATATGTTTTGGATGGCTTATAACTCACTAAGACTACCAATAGACCTGGTTTCCTACGGGTAGGTTGAGGCCAAAAGATATATTTTTTGACTTGCTTTTGTTTATAAATAGAAAATAGCAAGGACCTACTAAGTTTACAAAAAAAAAAATTAATAGATTTAGTGAAATTTATCAATAGTAATAATGGATTTAATGAAATTTATCAATAATTAGAGTAGGGTAAAATTTTTTTAAGATAAAGTTATGTAAAGTTTATAATTAATGATAATGGATTTCACTTTTACAAAGTTTATCAATAATAATAATGGATTTAGTGAAATTTATCAAGAATAATAATAATTTTTTTATACTTAATATAATTTGGAATTAGAAATTTGTACGGATAATGATATTCGTAAATTCGATATATATATATATATATATATTTTTTTTTTTAAAGAAATTTAGTAATTTATTTGAAGTGAGAATACTCACTGAATTAAGAATTAAGTGAAGCAAAAGAAAAATACTTTAAATATCACATTTAAAATAATAATGGATTTTTTTTCCCTACATAATATAATTTTGGATTGGAAATTGATAATGGTAATGATATTCACCAAACAAATTGTAACCACCATTTTAAGTGGGAACAGATGGTTGAATGCTATTATTATTAACTAAGGATTAGTTTGTATTGCTGTGTTATTTTCTTTTAAATAAGAATATGTGAACAAAAATGAAATGTTTATTTTAATAAAGATTTACTGTGGAATTGGTTTCATAAGTAAATGATTGGTAAAAGTAAAATCAAGATCTGATGTTAGTTAGAAAAACAGTTTCACAGTTATCCAAAAACTCGGGAATAAATAAAACATTCCAAGGGGAGTTTTGGGTTGGATCTATGCACAAAGGAACTCTGTGGACTGGAAACAAGAACTGTTTCTTTCCAGAACAGATAATACCCTGGGTTGGAGTTCTGGACCGGATTGTCCCGTGAACTCCCCAGGACTGCTGTTTTTTCACTGGAGTCGGAGAGTATTGGACCGGATTGGCCTGAGAACCTCCTCCAGAATATCAGAACTAACGACGACTCAGACTTGAGCTCGGGGGAGAGCTGCAGGACGTGATCGCCCAGCTCGTGGAAGGGAGGCACAAACTATTTCACTCAGATCTCGGAACAGATGAGTAGATTTCAGTAGTTGTATCAATGGAAAGATAATTATTAGTTTTCTTGTTATTAAAACCAACTAGAGGGTTTATAAATTTGTCCTGTGCTGAACAGGAGACAAACTGTAGAATATTGACAGAACTATTTCTTTTATTCTAGTGACAATATATATATTTAGAACAGAAGATAAACTGTAGAGTGATGACAAAACTGTTCTTTTATATTGACAGAACTATTTCTTTTATTCTAGTGACAATATATATATTTAGAACAGAAGATAAACTGTAGAGTGATGACAGAACTGTTCTTTTATTTCAGTAACAGTATGTGAATTAGAACAGGAGACAACCACAGAATGTTTGATAGAACTGTTCTTTATTTCAGTATCAGCATATAGTACAGGATTGTAAGTTCAAATGAATGAGTTCTTATTGTAGATGAGCGAAGTAGCAGATATAAACAATAAAACCTGTACAGTCTAGAACCATGAATAAAGCAGTAAGAAGAGGCAAATTTTCTTTCCTTCTTCCTAAAGGAAACAACTTAAGAACAGCAAAGAAACATACCACTTACCTAACCACCAGGGGCGAGGGAGACCGTTAACCCATAGCGCCTGCAAACAGGCTTCTGGGTTGGTCGTCTCTCTCTCCTTATGAGAACTCGGACTAATAAGTGGTCCGGTCACTTCTAAAACAGTCTAATGTAATCAAGAAAAGAACAGTATAGAGGTTCGCCTGAGTTAACATTTTTTATTCTCGGAGAACAATAAACAAAACACTACACAGTGTGATAGAGCGCAGAACCCAACTAGAATAACATGAACAGGCTTGTAGCTGAAACGAGTAACTATAATACAACATTTATGAATGCCCGAAGACACCAATATTCACCAGTGAACGCCTTACGAAATTCATCGGGAAACATAGATTGGTAAACTGAAGATATACACTGAGTCGAAAAGTAACTATACAGTAAATATAAATTCCGGTTATTCATTAAAACCATAAGGAGCAACACATCACCAAAAATTCCGTCAAGCCATGGCAAAGGTTACATATTAAATTCCACGCCTGAATGAGACTGCCAGTACTCAGAAACCCGTTACAGGGTAGGGAGTATAAAGTAGCGTAAAGTAGCATAAAGTACCGGAGGTCAACAGCCCTTAGCAAAACTCTAGACAAACAGAGAACCGCGGAAACCCTGGTAGGGTATAACCAAAAATTTATATACATTCATAGTCATAAGAAAATCTGATCGTGAATAAAGCAAGACAAAGATATGCCAAAATCTCAACGCCAAACTCATGCATACCGGAAAGGGTTCGGGGAAGATTCCACAAGAAGAGTTGAATACCTGCAGTATTGCAACTATTAAATTTAGCTTCGGTGAAGTTTAAGTTTATACCTTGGGTAGGTCAACTAGAGGTGAATGTACCTGGTAGATAAACCAACTCTGCACCTGTTAACAAACCCCCAAATCATCAGTGAATGGAGGCTAAAATGAAAGCAATGAAAGTTAAATCGAACCAAATAGTTAAACATAACATTACCTGTGCAAACGCAGATGGAGTGACTGGAAACGAAGATGGACTGCTGGGTATTTGGACAGCCGAGACGGAGGAACATTAAACATATAATTGCAGTCAGTGTGCGTTCCATGGACGCTTAGGTTAGAGGGAGAAACAAAATTCATATGACATAAGTTGGAAACAGGAACAAGAATTCAAAGCTGCCGAAGGATACCTGGTGAGTGAGGCATCGTTCTCGTTCAAGAAACCCTATGGCCGCAGACCTGCCTCCAGATGCTCCGGCGAGGCGCGGCAATGACTGAAGAGTCAGTTACGGGCGGGGTAGGCATTACCCAACCCTAATGAATCTGCACCGTCGGATCCAGGTTGCTATCGACGGCCAGATACTCGCCAGGGTCGGATCGATAGGACGATTGGATAATCTCGAGGCGATAAAACAGTACCGGAACCCAAGTTCGAAAAAGAAAAACAATGATACACATATAGCAGGATTTATAGTTGTATTACTACCGAAGCCTCCAGATCCATAATATAAAACTCAAATGCCATGTCATAGATATGTGGTAAATAAATGTACAGCAACGCATATCAATCAACTTGTAATCGCCGTAATCACAATACATCGTAACAAATACAGTATTAAATGTCAACTGTCATAATTGCAAAGGACATATATTATGACTAATCCCCGAAGTTAACAGTTAAATAAATTTTTTTCTATTATTATTACTGGAGTAATTTCATTCTATTATGTGTTTGTGACAAGTGGTATCGGAGCGTGTTACAAGGCTGGGACCCTATTGGGCCAACTAACGTTAAAACTGTGTGTTATTTATGCACAGTCCAACGATTAGATGGAAAGACAAGTGAGACGGACCCCTTCGCAACAGTCACAGTGAAATGCTGGAGACATGCAGCCTCCGCCAGGGGGCAACCCTGAGATGTGGGTTCAGTTGGGGATTGAACAACACCAGCGGTCAAACCGACTAATGGAAGAGCAGCAACAGCAGACCCGCATCTTATTGCATACAGTACAACAGTTGCAGGAGGAAATGGAAAGGGTACGACAGGAAAACGCCAGGATGATGCAGGAACATGAAAGAATCTTAAAAAGCCTGTCTGATGGAAAGACAAGTGAGACGGACCCCTTCGCAACAGTCACAGCGAAATGTTGGAGACATGCAGCCTCCGCCAGGGGGCAACCTTGAGATGTGGGTTCAGTTGGGGATTGAACAGCACCAGCGGTCAAACCGACTGATGGAAGAGCAGCAACAGCAGACCCGCATCTTATTGCATACAGTACAACAGTTGCAGGAGGAAATGGAGAGGGTACGACAGGAAAACGCCAGAATGATGCAGGAGCAGGAAAGAATCTTAAAAAGCCTATCTGATAAACAAAATCACAGGAATGAAAATCCCAGTGCTGACAGAGAACACCAAGAGGGGAATGAACAGCAAACTGAAGAGCAAGATGTGAGTCAAAAAGAAAAAAGTCCGTCCCAGCGCAATATTTCGAACAGAAACCTTAATGAAGCAGAATCCGAAAATGGAACAGAACGGAAGGCAGGGAAAAGACAAAAGGTGGAATTACATGGAGAATTTAGAAAGATTAAGCCACCCACCTTCGATGGAGAAAAAGAAGAGGTAGCTGAGGCCTGGTTGATTAATATGAACAAGTACTTCCAAGTGTATGATTATGACAGTGGTCTTAAGGCACGATTGACAATTTATCAGCTAAAAGACAAAGCCACCCTATGGTGGGAAGAAGTGAAAAACGTGAAGGGAATAGAAGATCAAGACGTAACTTGGGATAAGTTCGAACAGTATTTTAAGGACAAGTACTTGACGGAGCGTTTCTACGATGAAAAAGCTCGGGAATTTCATGACTTAAGGCTAGGCCAATTGACTATGGACGAGTTCATCACCAAGTTTACATCGTTACTGCGTTATGTACCGTATCTAAGAGATGAAAAGGCCAAGGTTCAGAGATTTCTAAGCAGTTTACCCACCCATATGAAGGAGCGTATTGAGTTTGTTAATCCTAGAACGATGGATGAAGCTATCAGAAAGGCAAGGCTGTGCTACCAGCAAGCAAAAAATAAGGTAGATCAAGGAAAAGGATGGCCAGCAAAGAAGGAAAATAGGAACAGTGCTGGTTTCAAAAAGGGAAAAACCAGTAACTTCAGGAATTCAGCCAAGAATTCAGTTAATAAGCAATTTGGCAGAAACCATCAAAGGATTAGATGGCCAGGTGAAGATAAAACTGTGGAAGCTTCAAATAGACCTGAGCAAACTCCAAACCAGAGGCCACCTCTGCAATGTTGGGGCTGTGGGGCAGCGCACTACTATCGAGATTGCCCACAGCGGGGAAAAACTGAAACAACGAATAATTTGCAGGAAGCCTCTACGGTGGGGGACGTTGCCAGAAGCATACCTAGGATTCACGCTGCATTGGAGGATCGGCAGGCTGATTTCCAACCCACCATGATAGAACTGGAAGGTAAATTGTTCTCTCAAACTATTTCTATTTTGGTAGACCCAGGCGCAAGTCTGAGTTATATAAGTCCTAAACTTGTAGAAATCTGTAAACTGCCAAGTCAAAAGTTTAAGAAAAGCTGGTTGGTTCAGTTAGCTACAGGAGCTAAAAGAAGAGTTAGTGCCAAAATAACAGATTGTGCTCTGCAAGTCGGCGGACAGCAGTTAACAGTGGATTTAAATATTCTGCCCTTGGGCTCTTATGATGTCTTGTTGGGTATGGATTGGCTGGAGAAACATTGGACTCTTATAGATTGCAAAGAAAAGATAGTTTACTACAGAGATCAGAATGGTAATCGCCAAGAGATTCAGGGCTTAAAGAAGCCTGTACATCTGCGTCCAGTTACCGCTTCTCAGTTGGCAAGATGTATGAGGAAGGGATGCCAAATGTACGCCATACAGGTTGGGCTGTCTGAACCCAAGAACAAGGCTGTTATGTTAGAAAATATACCTGTGATACAGGAATTTAAAGATGTATTTCCTGAAGAAATACCGGGATTTCCACCTAGAAGAGAGGTTGATTTTACAATAGAACTGCTGCCGGGAGCTTCACCAATTTCGCGAACTCCCTACCGTATGAGTGTGCCAGAATTGACTGAGCTGAAAATGCAGCTTCAAGAATTGCTGGATAAAGGGTACATTAGACCCAGCGTGTCACCTTGGGGAGCACCTGTGTTGTTTGTCAGGAAAAAGGATGGAACCATGCGCATGTGCATGGATTACCGACAGTTAAACAAGTTGACTGTTAAGAACAGATACCCCCTACCTCGTATTGACGACCTGTTTGACCAGGTAAGGGGAGCTACTATGTTTTCAAAAATTGATTTCCGGTCCGGTTACCACCAGATCCGAATAAAGGATGAAGATATACACAAAACCCGTATTGACGACCTGTTTGACCAGGTAAGGGGAGCTACTGTGTTTTCAAAAATTGATTTGCGGTCCAGTTACCACCAGATCCGAATAAAGGATGAAGATATACACAAAACTACTTTTCGCACTAGGTATGGCCACTACGAATTCGTGGTATTACCTTTTGGGTTAACTAATGCACCATCCACTTTTATGAGACTGATGCATAGTATTTTCCACCCCTACTTGGACAATTTCGTGTTAATCTTCATTGATGACATCCTGATTTATTCCAAGAGTGCGGATGAACACGAAAAACACCTGCGAATGGTGTTGGAGATACTAAGGAAACATCAGCTGTATGCAAAGTTCAGTAAATGTGATTTCTTCAAGGAAGAGATACAGTACCTGGGACATGTAATATCTAAAGAGGGTATAGCAGTGGACCCGGAGAAAATTAAAACTATCATGGAGTGGAAGGTGCCACAGAATGTGGCGGATATAAGATCTTTTATGGGTCTGGCCGGTTACTATCGGCAATTTATAAAAGGTTTTTCAAAAATAGCCTTTCCCATTACTTCCCTGCAAAGGAAGGGAAAGATATTTAGATGGACGAAGGAATGTCAGGATAGTTTTGAGAAATTGAAGCAGTTACTAACAACAGCACCTGTATTAAGTGTGGCAGACCCGAATAAGAAATTTGAAGTTTGTACAGATGCCTGCAAGGAGGGTGTGGGAGCTGTATTATCACAAGAGGGAAAAGTGATAGCCTATGAATCTCGCAAGCTAAAATATCATGAGCAGCGATATTGAGCTTACGATTTGGAGCTGACCGCAGTTGTGCACGCTCTCCGAGTATGGAGACATTATCTACTCAGAAAAAGGTTTGTATTAAAGATTGATCATAGTAGTTTAACCAACTACTTTAAACAAGTTGATTTAAACTCCCGACAAGCAAGATGGAATGCTTTCCTGAGCGAGTTTGATATAGATTTGCAGCATGTGAAAGGTAAAGAGAATAAGGTAGCAGATGCTTTGAGCAGAAAACTGCACGGCATTTATGAGTTATATGTTAACCAAGTGGAGACCAGATTTCTGGATCAAATCAGAAGGGAAGCAGACAAGGACCCTGAATATAAATATTTATGGCAGCAAACACAAGCACCTGAAGGTCAAGGTAGATGGGGAGGTTATGAGATTAACCAAGATGGGATGCTGGTTTTCAAGAAGAGGATAGTTATTCCAAACCGTATGGAACTAAAAACCATAATACTAGATGAATATCATAAGAGAAATTATGCGGGACACCCAGGATATCAAAAGATGCTGACTGCTATTCGAAAGGATTACTGTTGGTCCGGTATGAGAAACGATATAGCGAATTATCTGAATAAGTGTTTAGAGTGCCAGCAAGTGAAGGTGGAGCATAGGCATCCTGCTGGATTAATGCAGCCCATACCTATCCCTGAATGGAAATGGGAGGTAATCTCATTAGATTTCATTACTGGACTACCAAAAACAAAACGAGGAAATGACTCTATAATGGTAGTAGTGGACCGACTAAGTAAATCGGCACATTTTATACCTGTCCAATCCACTTATAAGACAGTACAGATAGCAGACTTATTTATGCGTGAGATATTTCGGCTGCATGGCATTCCTAAGACCGTTATCTCGGACAGAGATGTGAAGTTCACATCCGCTTTTTGGAAGGCCCTGTTTACAGGTTTAGGGACGCAAGTACATTTTAGTACTGCATACCATCCGCAAACAGATGGTCAAACCGAGCGAGTGAACCAGATACTGGAAGACATGTTAAGGATGTACGTTATGCAGCAACCCGTTAAATGGGAAGAGTATCTACACTTGATAGAATTTGCGTACAACAATGGTTATCAAGAATCCTTAAGGATGAGTCCGTTTGAGGCATTATACGGGCGGCAGTGCAGAACCCCCATTAATTGGAACAGCCCAGACACTAAACTTATGTTGGGACCAGATATGCTAGCTGAAATGGAAGCGGAGGTAAAGAAGATCCGACAGAATTTGAAGGCAGCACAAGACAGGGAGAAGGTGTATGCGGACAGGAAGAGATCATACCGTGAGTATGAAGTTGGAGATCACGTATATGTCCGGATTAAACCAAAGAAAAGCACATTAATATGGGCATCTTGTGCAAAGCTAGCACCTCGATTCTGTGGTCCTTTCCAAATATTGGAAAGAGTGGGACCGGTGGCGTATCGCTTAGCGCTTCCTAGCCACATTCGGGTGCATAATGTCTTTCATGTATCGTTATTGAAACGATACGTTCATGATCCTAGACACATAATCCATTGGCAAAACATTCAGGTAGTGAATGCATGATGGTTAAAAATGATAATATGATGTTAAATACTTACATAACTAACATAAGTTCATTGTGTGCAGGTAGAACCGGACGGAGAGTTTCTGGTCGAGCCTCACAGTATAATAGACCGGAGGGAAATCATGCTCCGGAGACGAGCCATCGCCCAGGTTAAGGTGCAATGGAAGCACTTTGGACCTGAGGAGGCCACTTGGGAAGACGAGAGTTTCGTCCGTGAAGCTTATCCAGAGTTTTTTTCTGCAAGAGAATAGAAACACCGAGGACGGTGTTCTCCTTAGGGGGGGACAACTGTAACCACCATTTTAAGTGGGAACAGATGGTTAAATGCTATTATTATTAACTAAGGATTAGTTTGTATTGTTGTGTTATTTTCTTTTAAATAAGAATATGTGAACAAAAATGAAATGTTTATTTTAATAAAGATTTACTGTGGAATTGGTTTCATAAGTAAATGAGTGGTAAAAGTAAAATCAAGATCTGATGTTAGTTAGAAAAACAGTTTCACAGTTATCCAAAAAACTCTGGAATAAATAAAACATTCCAAGGGGAGTTTTGGGTTGGATCTGTGCACAAAAGAAACTCTGTAGACTGGAAGCAAGAACTGTTTTTCTTTCCAGAATAGATAATACCCTGGGTTGGAGTTCTGGACCGGATTGTCCCGTGAACTCCCCAGGACTGTTGTTTTTCACTGGAGTCGGAGAGTATTGGACCGGACTGTCCTGAGAACCTCCTCCAGAATTTCTGTACTAACGACGACTCAGACTTGAGCTCGGGGGAGAGCTGCAGGACGTGATCGCCCAGCTCGTGGAAGGGAGGCACAAACTACTTCACTCAGATCTCGGGACAGATGAGTAGATTTCAGTAGTTGTATTAATGGAAAGATAATTATTGGTTTTTCTTGTTATTAAGACCAACTAGAAGGTTTATAAATTTGTCCTGTGCTGAACAGAAGATAAACTGTAGAGTGATGACATAACTGTTTCTTTTATTCCAGTGACAGTATGTATAATAGAACAGTAGACAACCATAGAATGTTTGATAGAACTGTTATTTATTTTAGTGACAGCATATAGTTCAGGATTGTAAGTTCAAAAGGAATGAGTTCTTATTGTAGATGAGCGAAGTAACAGATATAAACAATAAAACTTGTACAGTCTAGAACCATGAATAAAGCAGTAAGAAGAGGCAAAATTTCTTTCCTTTCTTCCTAAAGAAAACAACTTAAGAACAGCAAGGAAAAATATCACTTACCTAACCACCAGGGGCGAGGGAGACCGTTAACCCATAGCGCCTGCAAAACAGGCTTCTGGGTTGGTCGTCTCTCTCCTTATGAGAACTCGGACTAATAAGTGGTTCAGTCACTTCTAGAACAGTCTAATGTAAACAAGAAAAGAACAGTATAGAGGTTCGCCTGAGTTAACATTTTATTCTCGGAGAACGATAAACAAAACACTGCACAGTGTGACAGAGCGCAGAACCCAACTAGAACAACACGAACATGCATGTGGCTGAAACAAGTAACCATAATACAACATTTATGAATGCCTGAAGACACCATTATTCACCAATGAACGCTTCACGAAATTCATCAGAAAACATAGATTGGTAAACTGAAGATATACACTGAATCGAAAAGTAACTATACAGGTAAATATAAATTCATGTTATTAATTAAACCCATAATGAGCAGACATCACCAAAATTCCGTCAAGCCATGACAAAGTTTGCATATCAGTTTCACGCCTGATTGAGACTGTCAGTACTCAGAAACCCGTCACAGGGAAGGGAGCATAAAGTAGCATAAAGTACCGGAGGGCAACAGCCCTTAGCAAAACTCTAGACAACCAAAGAGCCGCAAAAACCCTGGCAGGGTTTAACTAAAATTTATATACATTCATAGTCATAAGAAATGTCTGATTTAAACAAAGGCAAGACAGCATAGGCGCTTGCTAAAATCTCAACGTCTTCAGCCATGAATACTGGAAAGGAGGTTCAGGTACATATTCCATAGCAATAGCTTAAATACCT